>JASDQU010736354.1:190558-208627 GCA_032191745.1 Picea mariana | reverse complement strand
ATTTTTCAATCCTTCCATGATCTCCCCTTTTAAACCATCCATCTTAGTATCCAACTTAGCTTCCATTGAATCCATCATCTCTTGTAGTTCATATTTGGTTACTGTCTTCTTTTGTAAATCATTTATGTCCCTACACATTTCTTCACCTTCATCAAGAGTCCAAGTAGGATTGTCTGGAGACGTATTTGGTGTAGAAGTTTCCTTTTTTGGTGGCATGTTGGCCAAGTATCACTTTAAACCTTGATTTTGAGGTGGTTATGCTAGACAATCTTCCTTTTATTGTATCTCCAAAATTTCGGCCCTTATGAGTATGAAATTTTATTTTTTGTAGGTATCTGATATTTCTTCTCTTCAATGCCACAGGTCTGATAAAAATTGGATGTGCCAAGTGGAATTTATGGTAACTTCCCCGCAACTTGCTGATTTTTGGCCTTTCCATGAGGTCTCACTTGTATAGCATGCCCTGCACAAAATAATTGATATAAAATTCTGAAACTTATACCAGAACTGCTAAGGGATGTTCACTATCCAATGTAACTAGTCTCACTCAATTTGGATACTCTAGGAAGAATTTAAGATTGTTTTACCTGGAACACATTCTTGAGACTAGTCAATAGGACTAGTCAGATACCCTATCTTCCATAGGGTGTATCTAGAAATTTAAGATGACCCAGAAGGTGAAATTTCTACCACAGATACCTTACTAAGTTTTGAGAATATCCTTTAGAGTTTAGGGCCTGAAACGTTACAGAAATTTTTTTATAACGAAAATTACACAATGACTCAATTCAGGATGATTCCAGAACCCTATCTTACAAAGGTTGTATCTCCGAAAGTGTAAGGCCTCAGGAGATGAAATTTTAACCCAACGTACCTTGATCCATCTAGTAAATATATTCCAATCCCTTCCTTCTAAATTGTTGTAGAAAAAATTTATAGCAAAAATTCCACGGTGTCTCAGATGTAGCAACGAAACCCCAAGATCTTGAGCTCTAATACCATAAGTTAAGAACCAAATATCAATATAGCGTAGAAAAAACTCAAAATAAGTACTCAACGCCTTGAAAAAGAGAGAATTTCATATAATAAGCCTCTTTGAGGGGGAAACCTCCTTTTACCCCACATAAATGTTCAAGTACAAGATGATTCCAAATGAAATTTCTCCTTGGTATATATAGGAGACTAGGAGGTATAATTACAACTAATAGAATAAAGATAACGTAAATAAAATAACATTACTAATGTAATATGTCCCAATTTGATCCAATATTAGGGCTTAACATGTTTCGCTATGATGGTTTATGGGTCTTGGAAAGGATAACATCTGCTCATGGGATCAAATGACAAATAAGTTTCTGAACAAGTACCAAGACAACTGTAAGGAAAAGGAAAGAAGAGAGGTTGTAACATACCCATGACGGTGCTAAAAATAAAATAAAAATTCTGTCCTCTTTACAGGAATAAATCCTCTCTCTCTATGGGTTCTAATTTGGACAGTTGGGAAACCATCTCGGCCTTTTGGTCAAGGATCTCTGATTCTAAATCCAAGCGACTCTATGAGACCTTGATGGTATCATTCTATAATTAAACACATAACCTTTTGACTACCTGGTGCAGGTCTAAGGGTACTCGCGACCTCTGTCTGCGCGTTAACGAAATATTGAATTTCAGGCGCCAACTCCTTTTTTGTTAACCCCCTCCTTCATATGGCCCTAGGCTCTTACCTCTTGGAAGGTATGTGATTGCAAGCCCATCCAAGGGTGGTTTTAAACCAACCCACTTTTTTCCCGGCAATTCACTACAAAGTGCAACGTGTGCCTTTGGCAATACCGTGGTTTCAATTGCGAACCGCTCAGGGAAAATTAAGACTCGAGCATGTTCTGGCCTCACATTTCTTCCCGACCGTCGATCTCTTTCTTTCGGTGATGATCCGTGATCATTGACTATTATCTATCCTCCTTTCCTATCTTTCACGCACCTTCCCAGACCTCCCCGATCTATCGGCTCATAGTTCCCTTCCAAATCAACGGTTACATTTGGTTTTGGCTCTCCGGCCTTCGGGAGTTTCAACTCTCAAACTCTCGCTTCCTCCTCAGTAGCTATCTTCTGGAGTGGAAGATATGTTGACACTTGTCCCTACAGATGTGCATCTACGATTTCCTCAGCGAGTTCGACCTTCGGGAGTTTCAGTTCTCAAGCTCTCGTTTCTTCCAGAGAGATTTCTCCGAAAAGGTAGATTGTCTACAACGCGTCCTCCTCAATCGATAGTTCTTCTCCCACTTCAGGACTTCAGCCTCCTCAACCAGATTGATGATATTTTATCTCCCTCCTCGATCAAAGATCAAAATCTTCTCCGGGTCTTCGAACCTTTTCCTCCTATCTTTTCCTTCGGAGTTCTATATTTGGCGTCATGTGTCCACCTTCACATCAACGACTCTCGTTGCTTCGGATTTCCAGGATTTGGAAATCTCAAACCTCAACTCTCACTTTTTCCCAATGGCTTTTACCTAAAATTGATAATCCATTGATGTGTGTCCCTCTCGGATCAATGACTGTGATCCCTTCGGGTCTTCAGACTTCAAATTTTATCAACTCTCAACTTTCAACTAAAACTCCAATGCCATTTACCCGAAGCTTGCGATATATCACCACGTGTCTCTCTGGATCTAATGGTCCAGAGTCCTTCAGCTCTTCAACGCTTCGGCTCTTCGTCGCTTCTCTCTCAGGAGTTGTCAATTTGGCGTCACATATCCCCCTTGGCAATGAACAGTTCCAACTCATTTCTCTCCGTAGTTGATCTGATGGTTGTTGTCACTCCTCCTTATGAGTTGTTGACATCTTCTGACTCAGAAGATTTTAGATGTTTTGAAGGTCTCGACCTTCGATTTACTTTCTACAAGCCCTGGTGTATGGCTCTCAACTTTCTCTTTCCCTCTTGAGCTTACGAACTTGAAACACGTTGGCCTCTTAGACCTCATCTGCGCTTCTGAAAAGTGATTATCTCTTTTGAGATTGGTCCTTAAGGAATTTTGAATTCCCATGTACTCCTTGCATTAATCTGCTCACGTCAAATCAATGGTCCACGACCTTCCTTGATCTCACAGTCCAGATCACATCGCAACTTTGGGTTTCAGAAGTTTAATCACACCAACGTGCAATTCTCCCAATGTGTGAACTCCAATTTCTCCAATCCGATGGTCAAGTAGGGTCATGATAGATCCTTGGATCTATGTTCCATGTCACATCGCTACTTCGAGTTTCGGAGGATCTGTCCCCTTCACGATGATTACCAACATTTGTCGAACTTGTGAAGACTGAGGGATTTGAGGTGTTAACACATGTTCCCCTTCTTCAAATCTAACATTCACGACAGACCTTGGATCCTTCCGAACGGGTCTCATCCATTCATCTTCCGAATGAAAGGATATTCCCTTTTGATACTTGAATCTCTCTATTGTTCCTGAGATTTGTTGGCTCTGAAAGGCTTAAGAGTTTTTCACTCTTTCTCTTGAACGTAATGATTGTAAGAATTCTTCCCTTCACCCCTTACATTCAATTACTCAAATCTAGAACCTAAGATGGTCTTGCTCTCTACCCACCTTGCAGATACTCGGTGCATACATGCACTACCTCTCCTGAGCTTAATAGACTCCGTCCTCGTAGTGATTGTGGGGTTCAACCTACGTAATAATGGGAGTACTCACTTGACTCTAGGACGGTGAGGAAATTCCCTAGGGAAAGTGCTTTCGCTAAATTAAACTATAACATAAGGAAAATCAAGCAGATGTAAAATTTCTCAAGGAACGAACACATACTCTTAACTTAATCATTCAATATAGAAACCATTTACAGGCATATAAATACAAGCTTGCATCCATTATTTCCAATTCAAAGAACAAGGCATAAAAACACTTATCAGAACCATAAGGCATGATGCGACTGCTAAAAGGGTTTCTCATTTCCACCCAACCATAGGCTCAATCACTCCCAATGGATTTATCACTGGCCACCCACGAGCTTAAGACACGATGCTTTGAGATTCAATCTCTTACTTCCAGCTCAAAGAAAGTTAGGGATGAAGTTTACTCTCCTTCTCCCAATACATAAATAGATAAGGAATAAGGTTATTGTCCTTCTCCTAGATCAATCTCTATTTTCTGTGATCAGAACTCACTGTTCCTCTTTCAGTCATTCCTCAGACCCGAGAGTTTCCACTCTCGTCTCTACATTTTCTTTGCAGGTCTTCCTTTGCCCACCACACTTCCTTTCTTGCCTTCATCAACAAGGTTGCATGTGGCTCAAATTCCCAGTCCGTGGTCAAGTCTGGAAGCCTTACAGATGGGTGGTCTGCCCCATCCCCTCATTAACTCTTGAGGAGGTCTTCCCACCTACCAACCTGAATGTAATTCATTATTGGGTCACAGGGTTGTTCTGATATGAGCAATTAATTCCAACATGGTACTAGTTCGGTGGGGTTTAACGCAACCATTTTGGGTCCCCTCCAGCACCTTTCACAACATTCATGGTTTTCTCTTAGCACATCCCCTCTTCTATCAGTCATGCAACACGTAACCATTTTATATTAAAATAACAGAATTTACATTCATCAACCTTTTGTACAAAGGTCCATGAAATCAAACATTCACACCTTTAGGTTTTCCATAGTTCCTTGGCCAATATAATTATATTTACAGACTGGGGGAAACAGGGTGTTACAATTCCCTCCCCCTTAAAGGAACATCGTCCTTGATGTTCTATCAGTCAACATGACATGTATGTACAGTAGTAAGAAAAATTGGATATGCATGTCTCATGGAATCCTCCATTTCCCACGTAGCATCATCTGGGCCAAAGTGTTTCCACTGCACCTTGAATTGTGCAATAGTTCAGTTCCTGAGTGAGGTTTCCTTTCTGTCTAATATGCATTGGGGTTCTGGCAAGAATCCACCTTGATCACAGACCAGTCAATTATATGATTAACATCATGTACATATTTCTTCAATAACAAAACATGGAAAACAGTATTTGCCTTTATAGTGGGAGGAAGTGCTAGCTTATAGGTTACATGTCCCACTCTATCTAAGATTTCAAAGGGTCCACAATACCAAGTTTCCAATTTGGCAGAGGATCCCATTCTTAGGGAAATATTCTTGGGTATAACTATGAGATAGACATGGTCTTTGGTCTTGAACTCTCTAGGAGTTCTCTTTCTGTCGGCGTAAATTTTCTGTCTATCCTGAGAAATCTTCAGATTTTGTCTTATCTGAACCACTTGTTGTTTCATTTCTTTTAGCATGTCGGGTCCGATTGTAATTTTGTCCATTGGGTTACTCCAGCTGATTTGATTATTTCATTGTCTACCATAGAGGGCTTCAAAAGGGCTCATCTTCAAGGATTCCTGATAACCGTTATTGTGAGAAAACTATACCAATGGTAGGTAGTATTCCCACTTCTTAGGCTGGTGAATTACATGTATCCTTAACATGTCTCATACTATTTGGTTCACCCTTTTTGTCTGTCCATTAGTTTGAGGGTGATAAGCCATGTTGAACAACAATCTTGTCTCAAAACTAGCCATTAGGGATTTCCAAAAGCTTGAAGTGAATTTGGTGTCTCGGTCAGATACAATTTCCTTGGGCATGCCATGCAGTCTAAATATCTCCTTCATGAAGATGTTGGCAATATCTATGGCCTTGAAAGTTGATTTGACAGGAATGAAATGAGAATACTTACTCAGTTTTTCCACCACAACCATGATGGCATCATTTTGCTTGGTCGACTTTGGTAATCCAGTGATGAAGTCCATGGATATGGTTTCCCATTTCCATTTTTGGATCGATAGGGGCTGTAAAAATCCTGCTGGATGTCGGTGTTCTTCCTTAACTTGTTGGCATTCTAGGCACTTAACTAAATAGTTAGCTATGTATTTCTTCAATCCAGGCCAATAGAATTGTCTCCTAGTGGTCGTGATCATTTTCTGATATCATGGGTGACCGGTATATTGTCTCTTATGTAGTTCATCCATTATGAACCTCTTTAAGTCGTCACAGTTTGGAACACACAATCTGTTTCTGTAAGTCAGAAGGCCTTCTTCGAGCATCCAATAGCCTTCATATTTTATCCCTGTAGGCTCTTGCCTTAGGTATGAGGTCATGGTATTGAATAATTCATATGTTTCTTGTGCATTCCTAACTCTTTCCCTAACATCCATTTCACAGGTGCTTACCATTGCCAGATGAATCATTTTTATACTTCTGCTAAGGGCATCAACTACCCTATTTTCCTTTCCTTTGATGTGTTTGATTTCAAAATCAAACTCACTAAGGAGATCCATCCACCTAGCTTGCCTGGCATTGAGTTTTGGTTGATCAAATAGGTGTCTCAATCCATAATGGCCTATCATAAGCAAAAATCTCCTACCCAGGAGGTAGTGCCTCCACATTTTTAAAGCATGTACTATGGTATCAAACTCTAAGTCATGAATCACATAATTGATCTCATGCTCATTTAATTTCATGGACGTGTAGAAAATTACACGTCCCTCTTGCATAAGGACTCCTCTGAGTCCTTCCTTGCAGGCATCTGTACACATGAGGAAATAATTGTTCGGTCTACAATCTTTAGCATGGGTGCATGGGTCAGGAGGTATTTCAGTTCCTGAAATATTTCTTCACATTTTGATGTCCAAATGAATTTAATCCCCTTTTTCTGAAGGGCGGTGATTGGACAAAAAATCTTGGAAAACCCTTTTATGAACATTCTATAGTATCCTGCTAAGCCCATGAAGGACATAATATCGGATACATCCTTTGGGGTAGGTCATTCCATAATAAATCTGATCTTGTCGAGGTCTACTGCCACCCCTTCCTTAGATATTACATGGCCTAAGTAATGGACTTGATTATGAAAGAAATCGCACTTGCTAAACTTAGCATAGAGCTGGTTCTTTCTTAGTACTTGAAGTACGAGTCTAATATGTTATTCGTTCTCCTCCCTATTCTTGGAGTAGATTAGGATATCATCAATGAAAACCAATACAAATTAGTCTAGGAATTTGTTGAGTACATTATTCATCAAGAACATAAAAGTGGTGGGGGCATTGGTTAACCCAAATGGCACCACCACAAATTCATAGTGACCATACCTCGTCCTAAAGGCTGTTTTGTGGATGTCTTCATCCTTAATCCGGACTTGGTGCTATCTAGACCTTAATTCGATAGTTGAGAAGATGGAAGCACCTCCCAATTGGTCGAACAGGTCATCGATTCTTGTTAAGGGGTACTTGTTCTTTATGGTTGTCTTATTGAGTTATCTGTAATCCATGCATTGTCAGAGTGTGCCATCTTTATTTTTCACAAACAAGACAAGCACTCCCCACGAAGATACATTGGGTTAGATGTAGCCTTTTTCCATAATCTCCTTTAGTTGTAGCTTGAGATCAACCAACTTTGGCATGCTCATTCTATATGGCATTCTAGATGCTGGTACTGCTCCTGGTGTAAGTTCTATTAAGAAGTCGATATCCCTTCTCGAAGGTAGACCTGGTACCTCTTTTGGAAACACATCCTTGTATTCTCTTAATATGGGGTGGTCCTCTAGGTTTGGTTTGTCATTCTCAATATATTCCAGTACCTGTATGGCATATAGGGAACACCCCTTTCTGCAATACTTTTTCATTTGAAGGGCTGATATTTGTTTCACTGAGATAGGCTTCTAAATCCCTTGGAGGGTCATTTTTCTACCTTCTTCATTTACACATTCTAAAGTTTTATGATAGAAATCCAATTTAGTTTTATAAGAATCCAACCAATCCATACCAATCAACAAGTCATAATATCCCAGGGTAAGTATGTTAAGGGTCTCTCGGGTGGGCAATACACCCATGATGAATTGGTAGGTTGGTATGACCTCTCCCACCTTTCTTTTGGTCCCGGTGGATAATCGCACCAACCACAGTTTAACATGTCTAATTGGTTGCAATTTACACTTATCAACAGTCTGAGAGGCCACATAACTCAAATTAGAACCTGGGTCAATTAAGATAGAAACTAGATGGTTGGCGATCATACCTTCCAGCTCCACAACTGAAGCTTGGTGGTCGGCTTGATTATTGTCCAAGGTTGCATAGATTCATAGCATGATCCTAGCCACATCATTGAAGGTGGTAGCTTCTTGGATATTGTAGACTCTCTTATTGTTCTGTTGTCTATGTGGGCAGTCCCTCAATCAATGATCTTCTCCACAACCCTATCATTTTAAGGGTTCCTTCTTTAGGTTATCGGTCTTTTCTGGGACTATATTAAAAGGTTTATTTCCTCTTTGAGAGGGGAAATTTTGCTGATATACACTTCTAGTAGGAAGGATCCTTCTAGAATATTTTCCATAGTTCTTAAATCTTGAGGATTTAAACCCCTTCTTCTAGAATCCCGAACTACTCCTCTTCTTCCAGTCCTCGCGAGGTCTTGTCTTACTCTCAAACTATTCATAACAATACCTCACCTTCCAGATAGTTTCTTCTAAGTTATTTGGTTCGTCAAACTCAATCCTGTCCCGATAGGTATGAGGTAACCCACTAATGAAACATTGCATTTTTACTTTTTCATATTTTATGTAGGGTACATACCTCAATAGTTCAAGGAATTTATTGAAAAATTCATTTATGGTGAGCTGCCCCAGCCTAAGTTCATAGAATTCCTTAGTCTTCCCATCCATGTATTTATCTGACAGATACTGCTTCCTGAAGTATTTCTCAAACTGTTTCCATGACAAGTCCTTTTCATGGAATCCTTTCACATTCCTAAGGTCTTCCCACCAAATGGAAGCCTTTCCATTCAGGTTAAAGATGGCTATTCGAGCCTTCAATTTTTCAGAGTAGTCATGGACTTTGAAGTACTTATTTAAAATAAACAGCGAAACTTTAGCCTCTTCTCCCTTTCTAATATCTCTATCGAAAAAGGGTGCTTTGGATTTCTTGAATTCTTCAGGATCATGATTTTTGGAACGCTTTTGCTTCTTTCCTTTCCTTTGAGAATGTGATCTTTCTCTGCTACTAGAAGATCCTTCAGATTTTCCAGATTCCTTTCCAAAAGACTCTACTGATCAGTGTCCCCTACCTCTATGTTGGCCTTCTTCAAGGCGCTTATCCTAGTGTGGTCACTTATGGAGTCATGTTTTCGAATCTCAGGTGGACTTTGAATTCTCTTATTATGTCGTCGGTCCACATGACTGGTTGTGGGTTCATGTTGTAGTTTCCTCTATACGTCGAACAAGATATGCAACAAGATTTCATTAATTTCTGTTTGTTTTTCTTGCTCCTTTATTAGTATCTCGTTGTCAGCCTTGCAAATCTGTGATTTTGCCCTAAGGCTCCTTACATTTTCAGCCATATCTGGAGGGGTTTTCGCTTCCCTCCTTTCGTCAGATTCTTCATCTCTATTGTGGGAGCTATCCCCTACTTCATGACACATCATCATCCTTTAGTCTTGAAGTTTTCTCCTGATTTACTCACTGCTCGAGTGTTGACAAAAACACTTATTGTTAGCTAACATTCTATTAGTTCATGAACAATACACAGTTCAATTTCTTAAATGCACACACACAGTAGAAAGTTTCATTCTTTTCTTTAATAACATTTTTAACAAGAATTTTTTAAGAAAGAGGTAAGGTAGAGTGTCACTCTTTTAAAAGTACTCCAAATAGAGTTTTTAAGTGACTCGTCCATGAGCTCAAGCAGGCCAAGTGTTGTAACCATGCTCTGATACCAATTTGTAACATACCACGATGGTGCTAAAAATAAAATAAAAATTTTGTCCTCCTTACAGGAATAAATCCTCTCTCTCTATGGGTTCTAATTTGGAAAGTCGGGAAACCATCCCAGCCTTCCGATCAAGGATATCCAATTCTAAATCCAAGAGACTCTCTAAGACCTTGATGGTCTCGTTCTGTAATTGAACACATAACCTTTTGACTACCTAGTGCAGGTCTATTGCTACCCACGACCTCTGTCTGCGTGCTGACGAAATATTGAATTTCAGGCACCAACTCATTTTTCGTTAACCCCCTCCTTCATTTGGCCCTGGGATATGAATTCTTGGAAGGTATGTTATTGTGGGTGCATCCAAGGGTGGTTTTAAACCAACCCACTTTTCACCCTGCAATTCACTACAAAGCGCCACGTATTCCTTTGGCGATACTGAGGTTTCAACTGTGGCCTGCTCAGGGAAAATTAAGACTCGAGCATGTTCTGGCCTCGCATTTATTCCCAACCATAGATCTCTTTCTTTTGGCAACGATCCATGATCAATGAATACTATCCATCCTCCTTTCCTTTATTTCACATGCCTTCCCAGACCTCCCCGATCTGTCGGCACATAGTTACCTTCCAAATCAATGGTTATGATTGGTTCTGGCTCTCCGGCCTTCGGGAGTTTCAACTCTCAAACTCTCACTTACTCCTTAGTATCTATCTTTCATAGTGGAATATCTACTAACACCTATCCCTACATATGTGAGGCTATGGTTTCCTCCGCGATTCCGGCCTTCGGGAGTTTTAGTTCTCAAGCTCTTGTTTCTTCTGGAGAGATTTCTCTGAAACAACAGATTGTTTGCCACACATCCTCCTCAATCGACGGTTCTGCTCCCAATTCAAGACTTCAGCCTCCTCAACCAGATTGATGGTCTTTCATCTCCATCCTCGATCAAATATCGAGATCTTCTCTCGGTCTTCAGACCTTTTCCTCCTCTCTTTTCTTCTGGAGTTCTAGATCTGGCACCGCGTGTCCACCTTCACATCGACGACTCTTTTCGCTTCGAATTTCCAGGCTTTGGAAATATCAAACCTCAAATCTCTCTTTTTCCCAATGGATTTTACCTAGAATCGATAATCCATTGACGCGTGTCCCTCTCAGATCAAGGGCTGCGATCCCTTCACGTCTTTGGACTTCAAATTTTCTCAACTCTTAACTTGCAACTAAAACTCCAACGTCATTTACCCGAAGCTTGCGATCTATCACCACGTCTCTCTCTGTATCTAACGGTCCAGAGTCCTTTGGTGATTTGACGCTTCTCACTCAAGAGTTGTCGATTCAACGTCACATATCCCCCTTGGCAATGAAAAGTCCCAACTCACTTCTCCCCACAACCGATCTGACGGTTGTTGTCGCTCCTCCTTATGAGATTTTGACGTCTTCTGACTCAGATGATTTCAAATGTTTCGAAGGTCTTGACCTTCGATTTACATCTTGCAAGCC
This sequence comes from Picea mariana, assembly GCA_032191745.1. Taxonomy (NCBI): domain Eukaryota; kingdom Viridiplantae; phylum Streptophyta; class Pinopsida; order Pinales; family Pinaceae; genus Picea; species Picea mariana. The sequence continues at coordinate 197,378 of JASDQU010736354.1, read as the reverse complement.
TTAGTGTATGGGTCTCGACTTACGCTTTCCCTCCTAAGATTACAAACTTGAAACAAGTTTTCCTATTGGACCTCATTTGCGCTTTTGAAAAGCGCTTATCTCTTCTAAGCTTGGTCCTTAGGGAATTTCAAATTTCCACGTACTCCTTGCGTTAATCTGATCGCATAGGATCGATGGTCCACGACCTTCCTCGATCCCATGGTCCAGATCACATCACAACTTCGGGTTTCAGAAATTTAATCACGCCAACATGTGATTATCTCGATCTGTGAACTCCAATTTCGCCAATCTGACAGTCAAGGAGGGTCCCGATAGATCCTTGGATCTACGGTCTAGGTCACATCGCTACTTCAGGTTTCGGAGGATCCATCCCCTTCACGATGATTACCAACATTCATTGAACCTTCGAAGACTGAGGGAGTCGAGGAATTAACACCTGTGCCCCTTCTTCAAATCTAACGGTCGTGACAGACCTTGGATCCTCCTGAACGGGTCTCGTTTGTTCATCTTCCAAATGAAAGGATATTCCCTTTTGATACTTGAATCTCACTATTCTTCCTGAGATTTGTTGGCTCTGAAAGGCTTAAGAGTTTTGCGCTATTTATATTGAATGTAATTCTTGGAAGAATTCTTCCATGCACCCCTTATGTTCAATTACTCAACTCTAGAACCTAAGATGGTTTCGGTCTCTACCCACCTTGCAGAGACTCGGTGCATACATGCACTACCTCTCCTGAGCTTAATAGACTCCATCCTTGCAGTGATTGTGGGGTTCAAACTCCGTAATCAGGGGAGTACTCACTCGACTCTAGGACGGTGAGGAAATTCCCTGGGGAAAGTGCTTTCACTGAATTAAACTAGAACATAAGGAAAATCAAGCAGATGTAAAAGTTCTCAAGGAACAAACGCATACTCTTAACTTAATCATTCAATACATAAACCATTTACAGGCATATAAATACAAGCATGCATCCATTATTTCCAATTCAAAGCACAAGGCATAAAAACACTTATCAGAACCATAAGGCGTGATGTGACTACTGAAAGGGGTGCTCATTTCCACCCAACCATAGGCTCAATCACTCCCAATGGATTTATCACTGGCCACCCCCGAGCTTAAGACACGATGCTTTGAGATTCAATCTCTTACTTCCAGCTCAAAGAAAGTTAGGGATGAAGTTTACTGTCCTTCTCCCAATACATAAATAGATAAGAATGAAGGTTATTGTCCTTCTCCTAGCTCAATCTCTATTTTCTGTGATCAAAACTCGCTGTTCCTCTTTCAATCATTCCTCGGACCTGAGATTTTCCACTCTCGTCTCTGCATTTTCTTCGTAGGTCTTCCTCTTCCCACCACACTTTCCTTCTTTCCTTCCTCATCAAGGTTGTGTGTGTCTCGAATTCCTAGTTTGTGGTCAGGTCTGGAAGACTTACAGATGGTCAGTCTGCCCCATCCCTTCATTAACTCTTGAGGAGGTCTTCCCACCTACCATCCCGACTCTAATTCATTCTTGGGTCAGAGGGTTGTTCTGATCTGAGAAATTAATTCCATCATGGTATTGTTTCGGTGGAGGTTAACGCAACCATTCCGGGTCCCCTCCACCACCTTTCACAACATGCATGGTTTTCTCTTAGCACATCCTCTCTTTCAGCAGTCATGCAACACATAACCATTTTATATTAAAATAACATAATTTACATTCATCGACCTTTTGTACAAAGGTCCATCAAATAAAACATTCAAACCTTTAGTTTTTCCATAGTTCCTTGGACAATATAGTTATATTTACAGACTTGGGGAAATAGGGTGTTACAGAGGAAGTCTTCAAGATGATGTAACATGAAGATGAGAGTCTATAAGATTAATGTGAACGGTTCACTTATAACCTATAGAGGGAAAAGCATGGAGACTTGTCTCTTGAAACGTGACATGTATTATTTCTAAGAGGAATCTGAGATGATTGTCTAGAACTCCTCAACCTTATGCACATAGGAGACGTTTCCCAATTAGAATACGATATTATCTTTGAAATTTGTCGTAAATATTCTAGAGGCACATCTAAAACAAGCAAAGGGATAAGAGATATATTGTAAAGAACATGAAATATCGTTGGAAGTGGAGTAACGAGGGAAGAAATCGGGAACATGTTAAAGGAATTTAAGAATGAGATACTTAGTTCCCTGATCTTCCTACTAGATACACTACAGAAGGAAAGAAGCAGGAAGAAATAGAACAAGTGTTGGCTATATTTTGTCTGAGATGCAGAACAAAGAATCTAAAGAGAGAATTTATGTTGGATCAGATCGAGGTCTTTAGAATATGCAGTGGGGACCATTCTACTCATAACTATCCATCCCTTCCTATACTAAAATCCATATATCAAAAATCCGAGGAGCTGGAACAATTGTGCTACGTCTCTCAAAAGTGACTCAGGCAATGTATACCTAAAGGTATGATCCAAGATCAATCTCAATATTTCAATTCATATTGGACTATCCTTCAATACAGTATTCTTCTCAACCATGGGGTATGCCAACACAAAAACGGGTATCTCCTCCTCCTAACCAGTTATAGAAACAAGGATGGAGAAATCCCACTATGGGAGGACCTCAACAACCTATGACAGAGTCACCCATGCAAACTCTTCCTCCCCTCAAATGAAGGCATCTACATCCACCCCTCCTCAAGCACAACTACCTGCAAAAACCATACCTAACCCAAATAATTGAAGGCTAGGTCAACCAGTGCAAGTTGTGATACTTGAAACCTACCCTACTTACTCCATATATTACCTATACTGTAACGATATTCACCTTAGATATGGAAGAATATAACCAAGTACCAACCTCCCATTAGCATAGAATATTTGAATGAGGAGATACCAAATGAAGAATCATAAAAAAAACAATCTCATGAACCTTCAAAAGTTGAAAATTCCCACTCTGAACTTCAATACCCACCCTATCCTAAAAGGATAAATCAAGAAAAACCCCTTACACATCATGAGTTTATTTTCTTAGGAGAAATAAAAAAATGCGTGTGTAAAAATACCGCTATTTCAAGGAATTAAGGATGTAACTATTTACTCAAAATTGGTATGATTAATTTTTTGATGAAGCCTAGTAGGAAACAAAAGGACCCCCAAATCGTTCATATCATGGGAAAACTATCAGACCTAATGATGGGGGGATTTCTCGCAGCTAAATACTCTGACCCAGACAGTCCGGTTATTAATGTGAAAATCAACAATACATTTATCAGTAACACATTAATTGACCTTGGGGCCACCATATACATTATGACATGTGAGATCATGCAAGCCTTATGTATTACAGGCCTTTGGGGGTGGGATACTCTCCTTCAAATCGATAATAGATCAACTATTAAACCAGAGGGAATCCTAGAATATGTAGTGATATCTATGGATTCATGAGAATATCATGTTGAATTCATGATCCTACAACCCAAAACATCTTTGGGTGAGTATCCTCTAATCCTATATGACTGTGGTTGGCCACGACCGATGTTTACATCAATTGTCGATTAGGAAAAATGACGATGTCCCATGGGACATCCACCAAAATATTAACCCTCTACCCTCCCACTAAACCCAACATAGACTTAGAAACACCACTTTGGGTTGATGGAGAAGAGAGTGATGAAGAAGGGGAAGCACATCAAGTTCTCTCCATAGATCAATACCCAACCATAAAAGATAAAACAAAGGATGAAAAAATCAATGATTTTATAGCTTCTTCCTCTTTCTCAGGAAACACACATATTCTTCAGCATATTATGAAACCAAAACTCACATTTCTCTATCCTCAACAAACATTTCACCTATTGAAAATGAATTGCCACAAAAATATCAAGGATGCCTTATAGAAACCATATAAATTAGCCCAGGGAAAACCTTGAAAATCATCCAAGGAGTAACAAAAAAAGGAGTGAATGGTTCAAGTGAAGAAAAAACACAGTGATGCCTTCACTTAGGATTACTCTGACATGAAGGGAATCCATCCTGACCCATGCACACATCATATATATATATATATATATATATATATATATATATATAAAGGAAGGATCCAGACCCATTTATCAACCCCACTTCCAGATGAACTCGATAATGAAAGACATAGTCAAAGAAGAGCTACATAAATTGCTTACAACTAACTTCATCTATCCCATTTCTGATAGCCAATGGGTCTCCCCTCTTGTCATGGTATTGAAGAAAAATGGTAAATGGAGAATTTGTGTAGACTATAGAGAATTAAATAAATCAACACATAAAGATAACTTCCCTTTACCATTTATCGATTAGGTCCTTGACACATTATCATGAAATAACTGTTTTTCTTTCCTCAATGGATTCAACGGATACAACCAGATCCAAATCATCCTCAAAGATCAAGAGAAAAAATGATTACCTATCCTTAGCGGACATTTTCCTATCATGTTCTCCCATTTTTTTTATGCAACGCCCCCACCACCTTTCAATGAGTTGTTATAGTTGTATTCTCTGATCTAATTTATGATTGCGTGGAAATATATATGGATGATTTCACAACATATGGGGACGAATCTGATGATGCATTATCCAATTTGGAAAAAACATTAATAAGGTGAAAAGAGTCAAATTTTTCCTTTAGTAATGAAAAGTGTTTTATGATGGAAATTGATGGCATTGTACTAGGACATTGCATCTAAGAGAAAGGCATTCAAGTCAATAAAAAAATTAAAGGTAATATTGGATTTCCTAACTCTAACTTCGCAAAAGTAGGTATGAATATTTATAGGATATGTTGGTTATTACCGTAGATTTATTCAAAACAATTCACGTATTGCTCGTCCATTATTTTCTCTACTTAGGAAAGACACTGAGTTTGTATGGACAAAGACATGATAGCATGCCCTTGATGAATTTAAAGTCAAATTATCTAAAGCTCCTATACTAAAAGGGCATGATTGGACCCTCCCATTCCACATTTCCACATATGGGACATCATTTTTGGGGTCGCTCTCAGAAAACTTGACGGAAAGGCCCATATGCAATTTACTATGTCAATAATAATCTCTCGCCTGTAGAATTAAACAATACAGTAACTGAAAATTAGTTTCTTGTTGTTATTTCCCATAGAGACAAAAATTCAGACATGGAGGACAATAGTACAACTTGGGTTGGACCTATCATAATATGATAAACAAAGACAACTTCAAACCAATGATTTGAATGAGCTAAGACAAGATTCCCTACACTAAGCCATCGTTATACAACACCAAAGGGACAAATGGAACAACAAGTTTATCAATAAAAAGAAATTTAAAGTTGGAGACTAGGAATTATTATTTGATTCTAGGTTCAAGGACTTTAGAGGAAAATTTCACATGAGATGGCTCAGTCCATATGAGATTGATAAAGTATATGATGGTGGGGCCATCAAATTACGTACCATAGATGAATATAGAATTCCTTTTATGGTCGATGTACATAGACTTCACTTATATGACTGACCCATATCAAAGAAATACTTCTTGAAGAAGGTTGCAAATGGATGGTATGATAGTGATATGGAACTTGTTTATGATGAATGAGCCTTAATTGGATAATATCCATTATGTTCCCATCTCAAAAAAAGAAAATAAAAAGTGTGAAAACCATCCTAGATGGCACATTAAAAAAAAAACCTAGAATAAACAAGCAGGGAACTTCACGGTTTCATGATGGTTATGTGAGGATCCTTCTCAAAATTTTAATAAATATTTTTTATTTTATAATCTTCTTTTTTTCAAGATAGGCAAGGAAGAAAAATGTTGTTGCAATTCCTATTACTGCAATTCCCTTTGCTGCAACTCTCATTATTTCAATTCTTGTTGTTGCAACTCTCGTTGCTTCAATTATCATTGTTGCAACTCCTATTGCTGCAATTCCCCTTGCTGCAACTCATGATGCTAAAATTATCATTGTTGCAACTCTTGTTGTTGTAATTCCCCTTGCTGCAACTCCTCTTTCTGCAATTCCCATTGTCGCAACCCCCTTTTCTGAAACTATTCCCATTGTCACAACTCCCTTTGTTGCAACTATTCCCATTGCCACAATTCCCATTGCTACAACTCCCCTTTGTAGCTCCACTTCATTTTCCCCAAACATTTCCCCTTCCATTACCTTGGTTGCAACTCCACTTGCAACCCTTCTCCATTTCACAAATTTCCCCTTTCATTCCCTTGGTTGCAACTCCACTTACAGCCCTTCGTCATTTCAAAAATTTTCCCTTCCATTCCCTTGGATGCAACTCCACTTGCAACACCACTTCATTCCCCAAAATATCAATCAACTCATTTCCATTGTTGTAGCTCCATTGTTGTGACTCACGTTGTTGCAACTATGCTTGCAACTTGATTTTCATTTTTTTCACTTTCCTCCTACACCACTGTTATCACTGAAATTTCGTCCGCACAGGGCGACAAGAACTCAACATCATCAGCACAGAAAAACAGTCATTCATGGCACAAAGATTAACTCCACAACACAACAAAAGGGCCAAAACTATACAAAATTGGCTAAAAAATTAAAAAGCGCATCGCGCCCATGGAAAACGCGCGCATGCACGCTATATATTCGTACATAGGGCGCATATGCGCGTCTGTGGGGTGAAAAACCCGCGCGCCTGCCAAACGGCGCATTTATGAAGCTGGTCGGCCTCCCAACCACTAATGGATCGGCTCCCAAGTCGATTTGACATCAAATCCGAGCTCAATCTACGTGGGGAGGCTGGTCAAAGACCTAATGGTGCCCTAAAGAGCCCCTTTTCACATTCA
>JASDQU010736354.1:157598-190458 GCA_032191745.1 Picea mariana | reverse complement strand
ATCAGCCTATCTATTGGTGAACTTGTTCCATTGTCACTTGTTTTTAGTTTTTGTTTTTATGCTCATGTTGTTATTTAGTTCTTGTTTAATTCTTGTTAATACCTTTACTGTTTTCTTTCTAACCTTTTGCATTATAGCTGTCATGACTAGAAGAGCCCAACTAGGCATGTAAGTGTTCACTTTTTGCTCACACATTGACGAAAAGAGCACGAACAACCACCATGCTACAATTCTTGTCCATACCACTAGCACCATAAAATCTGATGTTGCAGCTCTCTCGCCAAAAATCATGTTGCTACAACTATACTCATAGTTTTCACTTTATGAGCATCGCAATCATTCTAGTTCCGATCGACATAATTCACAATGTCGATGTTGCAGTTCCAGTTAGGACCCTTGATGTGACCTCAACCTATACTGCCACAACTCCAAACAGTGTCATCCTAGTACATCCACTCAAGGTAAGACATGATAGGTACACATTCCTATCATGATTTTCAATGAGTATGTTTCAATGGCAGGTGTCTATTATGATTCCTCCATAGCTTCCACATTAGATCATCATTTCTATATTCATGATCTCCATGCCCACCACCCTCATTGCCATAATTTTGAATTCTCCACCCTCATACTCGCATAGCCCCTGCAAACATAAACACTCAGAGTTAGGATAAGAAAGGAGCCATAAGAGGCCCACTGATGTGCAAAAAGTAGACTGAACCAATGCTACTTGAGATTTACGACAACGTTAGAAAAATTATGGGACAGACTAGATGGATGGATTACATGTTACATTTACAAGGATATAATGACAAGATAGCACTATAATTCACCCTAAGTTATAGAGATGATCACTCCACAATGGTCAGGTCACACATAGAAGTCATGGAAGAAACATTGGCAGAGGTCACTAGCCTACTGAGGAAAGGAGAATGGTGGTACACGAGAAAACTTCATAGACAAAAGTTATCAAGAAATTCCTCGAGGTTAGAGAAGATTTAGTAAAAGAAAGAAATAAGTTTTGAATGTTTATTTGTGCCACACCCATGGGAGGATTTGGATGTCTTTGTGTAGTGATACTTCACCTGCGATGGTCACTACAAAACTATATACATCCAACATATCTGGTTGCTTGACCATCTATGTCACAACTGTTAGAAATAATGGGATGTGATCATTTTTCCATAGATAATATAGCAATATTGTCACCCAACCATAGGCACAAAGGCCACCCCTGAGCACCTTAACCTTGACAGACGAAATAGTTCTGGTAGAATACCAATAGCCAACCAAGGCTAGATCACCTTTCTCCAAGGGTATCACATCAAGAAAGAATAACCTGAAAGAAAGCACCTTAACCATAGGCACAAAGGCACAAAGGCAATATTGTCACCCAACCATAGGCACAAAGGCCACCCCTGAGCACCTTAACCTTGACAGATGAAATAGTTCTGGTAGAATACCAATAGCCAACCAAGGCTAGATCACCTTTCTCCAAGGGTATCACATAAAGCAAGAATAACCTGAAAGCAAGCAGAAATTCCAAACCATAACCAAGATGCCAATTACAAAAGTTGTAGCTGCACTCCCTCTCCAAACTTGTGCACCACTAGTCCTTATGCAATTGTGAGAGTGAGAGTGAAAAATGATCTCTAGCGCCCTCTTATTTATAGTCCTCCAAGTTACCTAACTGGGTTGAATTCTCTTCCTGGACACTAATAACTCAAATTAATTATTCTCTTGATCTGACTTGTCTTCTAAGGTTATTATCCAACATTTTAGGGTTTCTCTTGCTTCCTAGAATATTTTAGTCTCGTCAAAAGTTACACATAAAGGTTAATACCTCTCGTAGCTACCATAATATCAACACTCCCTCCTAGCTAGGGAGGTATTAAAGGTAATGGTCTTGAACACAAACATACCATTCAACTGGTAGCATTATCATAGCCATACAAGCTATCTACTGATCACGTAGATCAACTCATGAGAAACATCATCACTATCAGTATCATATGATAGAATCAACTGCATCATCTATTGAAGCCATACTCCATCTAAGTAATCAGGCATGATGTTGAATAAGTCACTCACTCCACAGAGTGATTGATGCAGCACCCCTACCTTAGCAAGTTCTTCTTGACCTCCCGGTCTAAGGATCATTCTTAATCTCCCCTTGAGTTGAAATTTCTCTTCAATTCCCAGCTGGAATCTTCACACTTGTAACCACAGGTCCTTCTTAGGAGCTACACCTGTGAAAACAAGCACTAGGCACAAACTCTTACCCACTTGACCAACCAATGTGACCACAACCTTTATCCAAAAAGGTATTTCATGAATCACGATTTTGGGGGTATTGGCGTGATACAACCCCAACACTCCACATCCACGAAACCCCAAAACTCGATGTGGGACCTCTCTCTAGGACTAGATCTGAGGTCCTGTGCCTCCTCCTCAATTGACGATCATGATCGCATCACAACTTCATGTTTCACGATGTCGGGATTGTTTGTGTAACACAACCCAATGCTCCAACTCCCGACTCCCGAAATGCTGAGATCTGAAATCAAGAAATCAATGACTCCCATTGATTCAGATCCAACAGATACTATTCCTTCTGGGATTGTGTGCGCTGAAAGGTTATTAGCCTTTTCCTTTCCACTAATCTCCTATATCCAATGGCTAACAGAATTTCGGCATTCCTCCCTCCAAGAAGTTCCACCGTCTATTCATATTTTCAATGGCTCCAAGCCAAAGGACTTGGCATCAATTCTTCTGGGGTCAACCTCTGCGAGGTGACTTCAATATTCTTCTTTTCTTCGAATCCCTCAAAGTCTCTATCCCTTATGATCTTGGATTCTACTGCAAACTCAATAATTCCAATGGTTCTTTGCATGCACTCCTTGTGGCACTCACGATAACCTCTGGTTATCTGACATATTCCTCTCCTGTGCATTATCTGCAACAGAAATCCTTCAACCCCTCACTTGGGTTGGAAAAGTATAAGACTTCCACCTGCCTGCACACTCCTTTCATGGCTCTGTGATATAATCACACTTTTGTTGGTATGAGAACAATGATATCTCTCATGAGCTTTTCTGAGGTAAAACTTAGAACCTTTCAATGCACTCTTTGCATAATTTCACTGCACTCCTTGCAGGAATTCTTAGGATGAGAAAAAAGTGAAACTCATTCTCTCCCTCTCAAAGAATTCATACATTCAACATGAAATCATACATACACATAGCATTGAAACAAATGCATAATAGAGAATGGAATTAACTGCAAACATGCCATTCAATAGATGTAAACAGAATTCATAAAAACCATGAAATTTGGATCAAAGCTTCCTTATATTAATCCAAGTGCATCTATACATGTGTTCTATAGCATCAACTATCTGCTTGTACACTCTTCTGCAATCTCTTTTCTTCTATGCTCTTTCTCTATAGCTCTCTAAGTCTTACAATGAGAATAATGATAATGATACAATACAATACATATGAGGGAGCTTTCTAGAGTTTTTCCTCCTACAACTCTAAGCTATCAAATCGAAATAAAAGCCTACAACTACTTTAAATTTAATATAATAGATGCCTCCAGCAAACAGATGAGAGCTACTCTAAAGATCTGTGTTACAATCCCAAAAACATTTAAGGGAAATTATGTCCCTCCAGCTATTACATTAATGTTTCATCTTTTCAAATTCAAAATGCTTTCAAAAGGTGCGCCAGTGCATATCTAGCTATACTCCACTTTTGTGTGCTTTCCTGGCTTGCTTACGATGCTCTTGCATCATACTCCTCTGGCTTAAAAATTCATGAACTCTTGTTCATGAGCTTCTGCAGCGTCTATGCATGTTTCTGGATCTTCGCTTTGCTTTCCCAATTGGCATCCTCAATTGGGTGTCCCTTCCATTTGACCTTTCTTTCGAGCCAATTTTTCTTCTTCCTTCAGAGCAATCTGATAAGAATCTTCCACATTTCTGATTGTCACCATGCTCATATAATCTTGAACGTCATATCTCATACCATTCATGTATCTGGCAACCTTTTCATCATCACTCTCGCGATGACCTGCTCTAATGTTCAGTTGGTAAAACTCTTTAGTGTATTCCTTCACTGTCATCCCTTTCTGTTTCAAATTATGCATTCTTGGAAATAGGTTAATTTGATAGTCCCTGGGTATGAATTTGGCTTTCACCTTTTCTACCATCCTATCCCAAATTTTGATTCTTTGCTTGCCTTTTCAACGTCTGTCAGCCTGCAGTTCATCCCACCACATTGTTGCATTCCCTTTCAATATAGTGACAACATGTTTAAATTTCCTATCTTCTTCAATATCTTCGTAATCGAAGTACTTATTCAGAGCTCTAAACCAATCTAGAAGCTCCTCAATGTTTAAGTTTCCTTCATACATTGGAATGTCCATTTTTTCTTTGGCCCCTATTCTTGCAACAACTCTGAATAGACGTTCTTCTACAGTGTCTTCGACTACAACTTCTTGTTCGGCTCTAGCCTCATTTTCACTCTCGACTTCACTGACATCTCCTGTATTAGTATCTTGTCTCTGTGCTATCTCCATAACATCTAATTGAGCACGAAGTTCTCTCATTTCCCTTTCCACGGCTAGATCGGGCATTGGTCTGTCTTGACGTCTTCTGGGCGACAATGTTGTAATCTTCTCTTTACTACAAAGATTCAAAATATGTGCTCTGATACCACCTAACGTAGCACCCCTACCTCAACAAGTTCTTCTTGACCTCCCAGTCTAAGGATCGTTCTTAATCTCCCCTTGAGCTGAAATGGCTCTTCAATTCCCAGCTGGAATATTCACACTTGTAACCATAGGTCCTTCTTAGGAGCTATGCTTGTGCAAACAAGCATTAGGAACAAACTCTTACCCACATGACCAACCAATGTGACCACAACCTTTATCTGAAAAGGTATTTCACGAATCACGATTTCAGGGGTATTGGCGTGATACAACCCCAACACTCCACATCCACAAAACCCTGAAACCCAATGTGGGACCTCTCTCCAGGACTAGATCTGATGGTATTGTGCCTCCTCCTCGATTGAAGGCCATGATCACGTCGTGACTTCACGTTTCACGATGTTGGGGTTGTTTGTGTAACACAACCCAATGCTCCAACTCCCGACTCCCAAAATGTCGAGATCTGAAATCAAGAAATCAACGACTCCCATTGATCCAGATCCAACATATACTATTCCTTCTGGGCTTGTGTGTGTTGAAAAGTTATTAGCCTTTTCCTTTCCACTGATCTCCTAGATCCAGCGGCTCATGGAATTTCGTTATTCCTCCCTCCGAGAAGTTCCTCCATTCGTTCAGATTTTCAATGGCTCCAAGCCAAAGGACTTGGCATCAATTCTTTTGGGGTCAAAATCTGTGAGGTCACTTCAATATTCTTCTTTTCTTTGAATCCCTCAAAGTCTCTATCCCTTATGATCTTGGATTCTACTACAAAATCAATAATTCCAAGGGTTCTTTGCATGCACTCCTTGTGTCACTGATGATAACCTCTGGTTATTTGACGTCTTCCTCTCCTATGCACTATATGCAACATAAATCCTTTAACCCCTCACTTGGGTTGGAAAAGTATAATACTTCCATTTGCGTGCTCACTCCTTGCACAACTCTATCCTATACCTGCACTTCTATTAGTATGAGAACAATGGTATCTCTCTTGAGATTTTTCGAGGTAAAACTCAAAACCTATCAATGCACTCTTTGTGGGCTGTCACTTCACTCCTTGTAGGAATTCTCAGGACGAGAAACAATTGAAACTCATTCTCTCCCTCTCAAAGAATTCATACATTCAACATGAAATCATACACACATACATCATTGAAACAAATGCATAACAGAGACTAGAATTAACTGCAAGCATACCATTCAATATATGTAAATAGAACTCATAAACACCATGAAATTTGGATCAAAGATTCCTTATATTAATCCAAGTACATTTGTACATGTGTTCTATAGCATCGTCTATCTTCTTATACACTCTTCTGCAATCTCTGTTCTTCTATTCTCTTGCTCTATAGCTCTCTAAGTCTTACAATGAGAATAATGATAATGATATAATACAATACATACAAGGGAGCTTTCTAGAGTTTTCCCTCCTACAGCTCCAAGCTATCAAATTGAAATAAAATCCTACAACTACTTTACATTTAATATAATAAATGCCTCCAAAAAACAGATGAGAGCTACGCTCAAGATCTGTTACAATCCCAAAAGAATTTAAGGGAAATTATGTCCCTCCAGCTATTACATTAATGTTTCATCTTTTCAAATTAAAAATTCTTTCAAAAGGTGCGCTCGTGCATATCCAACTGTCCTCCGCTTTTGCGTGTTTTGCTGGATTGCTTACGATGCTCCTGCATCAGTGATACACGAACCATTCTTCTAACTGAGACATATGTCCTAGAAGAATAACTATTCCAACAGATGCTAGAAGCCACTCCATGGGCTACAAGGACTATTCTTCTAATCCAGACATACGTCCTAGAAGAATGACTGCCTTGGACAATTTTCCCTCCAGCCACTACTGTGAACTCAGGGAAAATATTTTTCATGTACCAATCTCTCCACTATGGTCACTACTGTGAACTCAGGGAGATGGACCATTATTCTAATCTAGACATTTTCCCTAGAAGAATAGTTTTCCATGGTACATCAGCAATCTGTCAACCTGGACAATTCCGCATAGGGAGAATGTTTGTCCACCAGTAATCAATCTTTCTTGTACCATTCTCCGCTTGGAGAATGCTTGTCCATCAACATATTGACTATCTATCTAGTTGGAAATCATCTCCAACACTAGTGATATTCTCCATGGAAATCAAAACAATGCCATCCAACATAACACAACTATGTCTATCCATAGTAGTACAAAAATACTATCCAATGGTACACAACCACATCTGGTAGCACACGACTGTTAATCAATGACACACATTCATTACTACTGGATCACATCCTTCCTAGAAGAATGACTATCCTGGACCATTTTCCCTCCGGCCACTACTGTGAACTCATGGAAAATGTTTGTCATGTACCAATCTCTCCACTTTGGTCACTACTGTGAACTCGGGGAGGCAAACCATTCTTCTAATTTGTACATATGTCCTAGAAGAATAGTTGTCCATGGTACATCAACAATCTGTCAACCTGGACCATTCCCCATAGGGAGAATGTCTGTCCACTAGTAATCAATCCTTCCTGGACCATTTTCCACTTGGAGAATGTATGTCCATCAGCATACTAACTATCCATCTAGCTAGAAATCATCTCCAACACTAGTTATATTCTCCATGGAAATCAAAAAAATTCCATCCAATAGAACAAAACTATGTTTATCCATAGTAGTACACAACTACTATCCAATGGTACACAACCACACCTGGTAGAACACAGATACTAACCAGTGACACATAGTCATTACTAGTAGATCACATCCACCACAGTAGCATACAACTACTATCTAGAGACATACAGTCTCCACAAAAATCATGTCATTTAACATCAACCTACATAAACAATATCATAATTCAAAATGAGTCATATGGGTCATTCTTCCACTCATATATGTGAGATCTAGACCATTCACCTAACTCATCCATTCCTCCGGCACTAAACATAGTGCAACTTGGAGAGAATGAGTCTTCCCTAGGGAATGATTGTCTAAACCATTTATTGTGGAAATGACTGTCCTGCACCAACCTACAAAACGAACCATTCTTCGAAACTGCTCACAACTGTGAACTTCGAAAGAATGTCTACCCAACAAGGCAGACCATTCTACTTGACCACTACTCAGAGTGACTACCAAGAAGAATGAATTTCCTAGAACATTACCCTACACTGGCCACAAGGGGAATCACTTTTTATGGTACACCAAAAATCTATCGAACCATTTTCATTACAAAAATGAATGTCCGATCTGGACCATTTTCTGAACTAGAAAATGCTTGTCCGTTAGAAATCTTGGGCCACTTTTCGGCCTGGAAGGTGACTACCCAACCTGGACCATTTTCCAAACTGGAAAATGATTTCCCATAAATCAATAAAATATCAGTGCTCCCTCCCAACTTGGGAGTAATATATTCCTTTTCCAATAAGGAATTCACCTCTACGAGCCCCACCTTGTCCCTTAAGTACGCAATATTTTCATCTTGGACAGAGGCTTTACCAAAATATATTCTATCTGCTCATCCGTGGAGATATACTGGAGAACCACTTCTCCCCTCTAGACTTTATCACAGAGAATATAATGCTTGATATCAATGTGCTTCAACCTGTCATGGAACACCGGGTTCTCTGAAATCTTCACTTAGCTATGATCATCACAATATATCATGGTTGAATTCAACACCTGATCAGACAGTCTAGAAACCAACTTATGGAGCCACACTGCTTCCGTACAAACATCACAAACTATAATATACTCTACTTATGCAGTGTTGAGTGCAACAGACTTATGATTCTTGCTAGCCCATAACATTGTGGCAAAGCTCAAAATGAAACATATTCAAGTATCACTTTGTATGTCATCTGCACTCCCTTCCCAATCTGAATCGATAAATCCATGTAGTTGTATATCATAACTCAAATGCCCCACAAGGAAAATATCTGACTGTGTATTCTGAAAATACATTAACGAGCCATTCAATTGTCGATGCAGAGATGGTTCTACTGAATCAGAGTCTCTCAACTTTTTCATATATTTCATCATGGGATTTTTCCATGGATTTGCAATCCATCATCCAGGACTTCTGAAGAACCATTTCAATATAATTCCTTTGTCATAGGAAGTTTTCACCACACTTATGCTATACATGAGAGGCTCTGCCCCAGATTTTCTTGAATCCATACAAGGTCTTCTTACATCTACATACAAGGGTCTGTTTCTGGTATACCTCAAAACCTTGACGTTTCTCTACATACACTCTTCTTCAATTATTCTGTTGAGAAAAACAATATTTACATTCATATGATGTAAACTCCAACCCATGGATATTGTAGGAGATATAATGGATCGGTTAGAGGTATATCTAGTTACTAGAACAAGTTGTCATCACAGTCTTCTCCCTCCTACTGGGAGAACCCTCTATCCTTGAGTATCGCCTTGTATCTATCAATGCTTAATTTTTCACATACATTGT
Organism: Picea mariana; assembly: GCA_032191745.1. Lineage (NCBI taxonomy): Eukaryota > Viridiplantae > Streptophyta > Pinopsida > Pinales > Pinaceae > Picea > Picea mariana. Next base: position 181,267 of record JASDQU010736354.1, on the reverse strand, counting down.
TCTTCATTGCAACTTCCTTGCATTCCTTCTGCTTGACTTCTTCTAGTGGGTTCAGATTGGTTCAATTGGTTGTTCTGACTTTTCTTTCTTTCTTGGAATCTTCATGTTGTTCCTCATGTTTATCTTCAATGTTGGAGTACATGGAATCTTCTTCATATTACATGCCCTTATTTCCTGAAGGCTCCAACATTCCGCCATAAGAACATGAATGTAGATGGAAAACCAAGGATATTAAAGGCTTCTTTTTGAACAAGACTTGTTCTAGAGTCAAATTGAACACGTGTTGCTTATCATGGTCGCTACTTCCAATGAAGAACATGGACAGATACTTCATGGTATTCACGTATTATTAAATGGATCATATCGTTGGGGATTAGCTCCCTCCTAATCCCAACTTCATGCCTGAATGAGAAATATTCATGCTCTTCTTTTGGAATTCTATGATCATCACCTTCCATCTAACAGAGTCCATGTTTCCATCTATTGCATCTCTCTTTGCTTTCTACAAAGTTTCATAACCCTGTTCTGGTTTCCTTTTGATTTATGAATTCCTTCGAGTGTGACTCCTCTGAGTCTCTTTAAGTTTGTTTCTGTATGTTCTGATTGATGCCCATCTGGAAGTTTTTGCAAGCATTGTGTCATCCTTATACACTTCTTCTATAACAGCTTTCACAAACATATTTCACAAGGGTACCTTCCTAGAAAGACATATTCATGATAGCCTTCATGAAATAACCTTCCCGAGACAACAAGAACAACAATGTTTCCGATAAAACATATCTCATATGAAGGATAGTTTCTTGGTATCATTAGTAAGATGATCTAGTCTAGGAACAAGAACAAGAAATATCTCTTACGGTATGTGTTTGTTCATATTTGCAAATAAGTACAATAAGCATCTATATCAATAGTATTCATATGTCATTGAGTATTCATTACACCTAGCAATAATAGAATCTTTCAAAGAATGCTTTCACAATTTGTGATGTAGTAACTATCACCTTTGATATACACAAATATGAAGCTTAACAATTTAATCAAACATGGAACTTGAAGCCTTAACTGCTATGGAGGGTGCACTTGTTCTTTTGAATGCACTAAATCCAATATTATAGATTGGAAAATACATCTAGTACTTTCCCTACAAACACACTCATTTTTTGCTAGATGATATAACTTAGATAGAATATACAAGTGCATACCTTGAAACCTTGTAGCATCGCCCAACTTGTCTTCCAATCTAAAACTAGATACCATCTTGACAAGAAGAGATTAGAAACTCAATCAGAAGATTCAATGATTAGAACAAGATAGAAACTCTAAAATTTCAACTTTGACCACAAAATTAATTTGACCAGAAGTCAACCTTTGAATTTGACTTCGACCAGCCAAACTTTGACTTTGTCTTTGACCAAATATTTAGACTTGAATTTTTTGCTAGATGAGAGTACCAAGAGGTGCGCTAGGCTAGGGTGAACTAGGATGTCAAGGAATTAGGTCAAATGCTTCACCATAAGTGCTCAAACACGAGGGTTAGGATTTATTGTAGCTGCATAATCAGAAAATTTAGCTGCAACTGTAACTAGTGCCATAATGAGATTAACAAATAACTTCCCAATCTATATTCCAGTGGTTAGACTGTCTGAATATAGTGTGGGCCCATAACCTATTAGAAATAAAGGGATGTTCTTATTTTCCATAGAAAATATAGCAATATTATCACCCAACCATAGGCACAAAGGCCACCCCAGAGCACCTTAACCTTGATAGACATAATAATTATGGTAGCAGACCAATAACCAACCAAGGCTAACACAACTTTATCCAAGGGTAGCGCACCAAGCAATAATAACTAGAAAACAAGCAGAAAGTACACACCATAACCAAGATGCCAATTGCAATAGCTGCAGCTGCACTCCCTCTCCAAACTTGCGCACCACTAGTCCTTATGCAGTTGTGAGAGTGAGAGTGAAAAATGAGCTCTAGTGCCCTCTCATTTATATTCCTCCAAGTGACCTAATTGGTTCAACTTCTTTTCCTAGAGACTAATAACTCAATATTAATTATTCTCTTAAGTCGAATTGTCTTCTAGGGTTATTATCCAACGTTTTAGGGTTTCTCTTGCTTCCCAAAATATTCTAGTCTCGTCAAAGGTTACACGTAGAGGTTAATACCTCCCACAATTACCATAATATCAACAATAACCAGACAATTAACATGCCGCATTTCTTATTTCAAACATTGTAGATGATGGTTGTGCTGGTTTAGAGGGAAAAGAAGCCCACAAAAGTCATCTCCCACCATGGAATTATAAATCTCTTGGTGGAGCATGCACTCTAGAAAGAGGGACACACCTAGAACATTATCATCCAGGCACTTGCTCTTTTCATTGAAAGTGAAGGTGCTACACTTCAAGTATCCCAATAGGCAACACCTTCCCTTCCATCACTAAGGGAATTTGGTTCTGCAACTCCTCCACTAGGTACCAATACAATGAGTCTCACTACTACGACTCCTCTACCATGGAACAATGCCATGGATATAATGAGTCCCGCTACTACGAATCCTCCACCATGGAACAAATCCATGGATATAATGAGTCCCGTTGCAACGACTCCACTACCAAATAAATCCAAGAGGTCCACAAGGAAAAAGGGCCAGCCTACTGCAACTCCGGTGAAGGACAAAAACGACAGTGAAATTGAGGTAACTACTACCAAAACCCCGACAAAAAGAGTGAGATGGTTTACAAAGAGGGAAACCCCTATTACAAGGAAACAAATAACCAACCATGTAGTTGCAACTAAATGAAAAAAGGATAAAATTAAGGATCCCAAGGAACAAGCGTAGGAGGATCCCCAGTCAACATAAGAAGAAGAACCCTCCCCTGACACACGACAATAAGAGGAGGACATTAATCTAGAAACCAATAAGGCCTTCGATGACATAGAAGAACTAGACCAAGGAACTCTTGGTGAAGGCCTTAGCACTCTCCTAGCAGCATATTCAGATGAAGAAGAGTTAGAAGTAGAAGCCTCTAATGATCCAAAAAGAACTAGTGGGGAGTCCTTCTCAAGAACAAGATCAAATAGAGACAAAGGACCCAACACATTCTCCAAGGCCTAAAATGGAAAAGCCCGAGCAATATGGTAGTCCAGCAAACATAGCAAATCTATAAGTTGTCATTGATACAACAATAAGCATAATTGAGGAAAACGAACAAGAAAAAATGACTATTTCTGAAAGAACAAGAGGCACTCTTGAGAAATCAAATGATGTTACTCCAAAAGAGAAAGAAGTAGAACCAAAGGCACCTACTTTTACACAATAACCAGTAGGACAACATCTTGGGGAATGACCTACCCATTCAGAGGAAGAACATGAAGCAGAAGAGGTTACATTGGCCAATGAGTTAGCTGATGCACCAGACCTTAGGCTATAGGAACCACAAATACAGAATTCTACTCCATAATAAAAGATCATTCCCAGATGGATAACCATCCCTCACTCTCTACCTATTTATGCATCTTTGGTGAGAGAAAACAAAATGTTAAGAATGAAAAATTGGAAGTTCCAGATCAATCTAAAAATGCTCAAAGATGAGATGAAGGAACAAACAACACCTAGGAAATCATGTTACCCTGCAGTAAGTCCTCTTTCTATAGGGGAACCCTTCACTAACTCACAAGAAAGAGCTCAACTTATAGAGACAAAAGAACTGTTTTACCAATATACAAATTTCATGATGGTTGATGAAGCCACCGAGATATAGATAGAGCAATAAAATAGAGAAGATCTAGTTGAACAAGATACTAGTGAGAATAATGAGGCACAAAAAGAGGTAATAAGTGGTTTTAGTGACATCGAGGGTCACCCTAACTTCTATAACACTGAGTGATTGTTGGTTGCATGAGGATATGCAACAACTTTGGGCTGGGGGAGATGACGGGTGCGTAAATTGGCATACTTTCAACACTTGTCTAATACATTTTTGATTATCATTTTCCATCGATCACTTCCTTTTTGATACCCTCCTTATCTAGTTTTTCCGCATTTATCATCAAGGTAAACCTCTTCCACATATGCCATTATTATGATATTCTTGCATATTTCTTAAAGGAACTTGTTACTTTCATGTACTAATACAATTACACAAGATTCATACAACAACTGTAAATCTCCACAATGGTTGCAATACATCATTGTGCAATTCCAGGCACAATCCAACTACTACAACTCCAAGTGTACTCCTCGTGCTACAATTCCAATTGTTGCAACTCCAAGTTTACTTTGATGTGACTCCAACTATTGCAACTTCAATTTTACTCCTCTTGTTGCAACTCCAGTTGACCATTGTAGCTCCAAACATTTTTTTAGTTGTTGTGATTCCCAACATGTTTTCTGTTGCTATGAATCTGAGTACACTGTTCCTATGATTCCAAATATAAAGCCACTAGCATTGAAGGTTATGAAACAATATTCACATAGGAAAGATACAAGAAGAAAATGGATGACTAGAAGGAGAATCGATTCTGCCACCAAGTCGGCACACATAGAACTTTTCTAAAATCATTGTAAACAGATGAACAACTAGATTCTCACGAATTTCCATCATTTCCTTTGTATAATATTAGATATTAATGATATGTAAACTGCCATGGATATTCTACTGGAACAGTTCATCACAAAAGATCTAATAAAACATTGAAATCTTTACTATTAAGGTCAATTTTCTTTACATCTCTAGAATATTTAGTTACTGATAAAATAGATAAAACGCAGAAAAATTAGAGAACAATAAAAAACATTCACACCATCCAAAAATAAACACAAGATATGACCTGGGAAACCCAATACGGGAGAAAACCCAACCATAAGTTGAGGTTTCTCTGCTCTCTTTTCTATAGTAAAGAAATGATGCAAGTATAAAGAAAGATGCACTCTCTGTGGAGTTGTCTTTGACCTATGGCCTATATGAATACTACATAATCTCTCCTCCTCTGTTATTCTCACAGAATACCACTCTCAAATTTTTTTCTTAGCTATGGAACAAAATACAATGCAAAATAATGGAACCCCTTCTCCTCTTAGTGGCCCGGTATTTAACATAGCCCGATAGCCATCTAGGGATAGGATTTTCACTTTCTCAATATTCAATTGTGATAACGTTTTTGGACCTTATAGAATGTTCTTAGAAAATACACTACATGGAAATCTCCACATGTCTAAGTAATGGAGGCTGATGTGGCATCCACTCGCACCATGGTGATCAATATGGTAGGTCAACTTGCAGGAGACATAACTTTCTCATACGAACTCTGATTGACAAACAATCTACATCGTTGGAAATATATCGATGTGTAGAATTTAGAATATTCCTCTATAGTAAGTTTTGGACCAAAAAAATGTCATTTTATGCCTCAAAATGGATTTGGAATATTTCTGACTATTTTTTGGACCCAAATTTCCAAATTTGGACCAGCCACCAAAATGGACCTACAAGCTGATTCCTCCAAATTTTACACCCAAAAAGTAGTGAGATAGATGAAAAATAATATAATGATCCAATTTGGATCATAAATCCCCATTTAGGGAGGATTTTAGTCCCCAAAATATTTACTAAATGAGGTGAGGAAATGTTTCCTCTACCTTCTCCATGGAGTACCATTTTTCTTTTCCTGGAAGTTGTCCTTTCAACCCAATATGCCAAAGGTCATGTTGCCCATGTCTTGTAGTTTTGGACCACTTCTACAAAAATGTGTCTTCTTCCAACTCTGCTTGAGCATCTGGTGCTAAAATCCTCTATGGAAGGTAGGACCTGTTCCTCCTCCTGATCCAACATGTAGGGCTCATAGAGTTTGATATTCTCCACATTTACTACCAAGTAAATGTGCATGTATGGGGGTAGGTTGAGTATGTAGCAATTATCTCCCACATTTTCTAACATCTCAAAAGTACCATACTGCAGAGCCAATATTCTTACCACGACCTTGTAGTCTTTCCTTATTCAAATGTAACCATACTTTGTCTCTCACTTTAAATGTTTTCTATGTTCTGTGTTGGTCATGTCTAGCCTTTTACTTTTCCTATGACTTCTTCAGTGTCTCTTGTACTTTCAAATGGATCTTCCTAATATTATAAACAAATTTTTCTACCTTCGGTGCATGTCCTATGAGGTCCTCCCTCACTCCTCCTTGTTTTCCATATACAACATCTAAGGGTGAAGGTGGAAAATATCCAAAGCAAGTTTCAAAAGGGGACTTATTAGTAGAAGTGTGGACTGCTCTGTTATAAGAGTGTTATATAAAGATCGAATTTTCATCCTAGGTCTTCGAATGCTTCTGATTATAACCCTTCAAAAGATGCACCAAAGTCCTGTTGACTATTTCTTTCTTTCCATCTGTTTGTGGATGCAATGTTGTATACCTCTTCAACTTAGTGTCCATATTCTCCCACAACATAGTAAAAAATGCACTGAGAAATCTGGTATCCCTATCTGAGATGATGATCCTCGGTATCCCAAAGTGCACCCAGACTTATTCAAATAAATTATTTTCTAATTCTTTTCTAGTGATGGTCTTTTTACAAGGAACGAGAATGCACATTTTGTTGAAATTGTCAACTACCACAGATATATAGTCATGTCCCTTCCTGGTTTTAATTGGTAAACCTCCCACCAAATCCATGGAAATGATTTCCCAAGGTTGAGTGGGTACATGTAAGGGATGGTATAGACCTTTCTTCATTTTGCCGGTCTTGTTGGTACAACAAAGTATACATCCTATAATATACCATTCTACATCTTCTTGCATTCTGGGCCAATACACATATCTCTGTAAGTTGGAAATTGTCTTCCCAACACCAAAATGTCATACAACCTTGGAGGTCTGAGCCTCTCTAATAAGTTGAAATTGTTCACCTTTAGGAACACAAAGCCTGTCTATCTTATAGAGTAAACCATCTTGGAAATTATAGTCATCATTTCCATCACCTTCTTCTATATGAGTTTGGCCTTGTAGCTATTGAAACACCTCCTTGAAGTCCTTGTATTTTTTGTATGCCTCTTTGAATGCATCATGGCTAAAATAATCCATGTGAATTAGAGTTCCTAAAGATATAATATTATATGTGGGTGGCCATGAAATCATTTCTGCCAACTTATTTGTGCTTTCCTTCTTATACTTTATGACCAAATGAAATTGTTGTAAAAACCCCATCCATTTGTAATTCTTGGTTTGTTGCAGATTACTATGGATCTTCAAATATTGTAGTGGCTAGTGATATGTGTGGATGATGGTCTCCTTTCTTGTCAGATAGTGATTCCACTTTTTGACAACTTATACCAAGGCATAGAGTTCCTTGTCGTGGATAGGGTAGTTGAAAACTGCCCCATGAAATACTTCATAATGATAACAAATTGTCTTTCCTCCCTACATCAGTACTGCTCCCATAACATACCCACTTGCATCTGTCTCCACTTCAAAAGGATTCTACAAATTTGGTAGCGCGAGAAATGGTGCTTGAATAATCTTTCTTTTAATCTCATTAAAGGCCTTCTGTTGATTATTTTCCCATAGGAAACCCTTACCACTATTTTTTATGTCATGGAGTGGTGCAGTTACTGTTGAAAATGAAGCTATGAACTTCTGCAAGTATTGTGCTGACCCAAAAAAACTTCTAACTTCAGTGAAAATTGTAGGAATTTTTCATTTCATGAAGGCCTCCATATTTGCAGGATCTATATTGAGCTCCCCTCCACTGATCACATACCCCAAAATACACCAAACATGCAGAGAAAACTCGCATTTCTTGATATTTTCCAAAAACTGGTGCTGTTTCAGAGTCTCTAACACCTGCATAAAATGTGACATATGATCCTCCCAAGTAGTACTATAAACCAGTATATCATCCAAATAGACAATAACAAATGAATCTAGATAAGTCCATAAAACATCATTCATTAGTGTCATAAATGTATTTGGTGCATTGCATAAATTGAATGGCATAACCAACCACTCATACAAACGTGTCCTTGTCTTCAAGGAATCCTTCCAGGTATCTTCTTCTTTGACTTGTACCTGATGATATCCTGATTTCAAATATAACTTAGTGAAGTACTTGACATGTTGCAACTGGTCGAATAAATCATTGATCCTTGGAAGGGGGTAGCAATTCTTCAGTGTAATCTTGTCCAATTCCATGTAATCGATACACATTCTCCAAGTCCCATCCTTCTTGGGCACAATTATGATGGGTGGCCCACAAGGTGAGGTACTTGGTCGAATTACACCATTCTCCGACAACTGATGCAATTTCTTCTTCACTTCATTCGCTTCCAGAACACACTGTTTATAAAACCCAATATTTGACAATGGGAAGTCTAGCAACAATTGTATTTCATGCTCCACTGCCCTCTTGGGTGGTATCCCTTTAGGATCATAGAACAATCCTCTATATTTATGTAGAAACTCCTCCAAATGTTGTTTCTTCTCTTTAGTACACCCCTCCAGGGATGCCTTCCCTCCCATTAACTCATCATCAGACCAATTTTCTCTTAAGAAAAGTAAAACATATTTCTTACTAGAACTAATCAACTTCTTGGCTTGATTGACACTTACCAGTGAGATCTTTGACTTTCCTTTTTATACATTGATGATGTAGGACTTCACATCTTTGACCAGTCAGTATTGGTTGGCTCTCCACATGAATATTTCATCTCTCATATACATGTAATCGATTCCAAACACTACTCCACATACATCAAGGGGTACTACATCCAATCCCACTTCATCAATAAAATCAACACTTCTAACAAATTTAATCTTACACCATTTTTTTACCTTTATATTTGCATCCTTGTTTACCCAACCCAATGGATAGGGGATAGGATGATTGTGAACCTCCAATCTAAGCTTGTTGACCAAATCTGCTGCTATGAGATTATCCTGTGAAACAGATTCAAACAAATTATATATCTTTGTCTTATTGACGTAGATCTTGATGTGGAAGATCTTGGTCATCTCCTTCTCTTCCTGGTGATGAAGGATACTCAGATTCACCTCCTTCTTCACATATGTGCAGAAAATCTTGTCATCAACATCCGAGCTAATTTTAACTTCATTTCTTAAATCTTTGGATAGAAGGTTATTTTTCATTCCGTCCTTCTTGTGATTCCTTAGGTTCAAGTATGGATGTATTTTTTATCATTTTTCCTCAGTGTGACTATCAATGTTGCAATGATTGCAATGGTTGTTGGGATAGTTATTATATTTTGTAGTACTTGATGTCTTCTTAAATTTTCCTCCTTTCCACTTCGTATTCCCCTCCTTGGAAGATTCTTGGTGATCTTTCTACTTCAAACCACTTGGTTTCCCCTTCTTTTGCATTATGTTTTCTATGTATTGTGCCTCTACACAAGCCTCATACACTATCCTTGGCTTGAAGAGCATCACGTATTTTTTAAATGATTGTGTAAACCCACTAGATACATGAGGAGTACATTTGGGTTCTTGGGAGAGATACCTAGCATGATGACCATCTTTTTTAACTTAGTGGTGTACACTTGTACACTCTTCCCTTGCCTTTGCCTAAAGTAGTGCCACCAGATCCATTAGTCCTATACATACCTGATAGGGTAGAATTGGGACTTGATGAGGGTTTTGAAGTCTTTCCATCTAGTTATTGGTGGATCACCCTCCAACCTAAGTGTTTATGTGTGGATTTACCACCAGGTAAAAGCACAACCCTCTAACTTCAATCTAGAAAATGAAATCTTATGCTCTTCATCTATATGGTGAACGTTAAAATAAACTTATAGTTGTTGCAACCAATGATTTAGTTTTAATGCATCAATATCACCTTGATATGGATTTATGTCCACTTTTTCTTCCATCTTGAATAGGGATTGTGAAGAGTTCACGACACTCGAACTCGACTTCTCTTTTTCAGATTCTTTTCGCGACTCCTTTTCTTCCTGATCTTCCAATTTTCGCTTCGATCTATTCTCTGAGTTAGAACCTCCATCATATCCGAATGATCTGAGCTTGTTTTCTAGAGCTTCCATGAGGAGGTTCATATTGCAATTGATGTCGACAACTTGTGCTTCCAACCGCTCAAATCTCTCTTCTATTGGATATCGAGGGTTATTATAAACAGACTTGTCCGCCATGGCTAGGGTTTTTGTAGCTTCTCCTTAAGCCGATTCTTAGATCCTACAACTTCCCACAAATACCCAAAAGAAAAACCTTCTCTAATACCAATATGATCGGGAAACTGCCGTGGATATTCCACTAGAACAATTCATCACGATAGATCTAATAAAATATTGAAATCTTTACTATTAATGTTAATTTCCTTTAGATCTATAAAATATTTAGTTGATGATAAAATAGATAAACACAGAAAAATTAGAGAATGGTAAAACACACTCACACCATCCACAAATAAAAACAAGATATGACCTGGTAAACTCAATACAGGAGAAAACCCAGCTAGAAGGTGAGGCTACTTTACTCTCTTTTCTCTGGTAAAGAAATGATGCAACTACAAAGAAAGAGGCACTCTCTATGGAGTTTTCTTTGACTTGTGGTTTGTATGGCTACTACAAAATCTCTCCTCCTATGTTATTCTCATAGAATACCACTCTCAAATGTTTTTCTCAGCTATGGAACAATATACAATGCAAAATAATGGAACCCCTCCTCTTAGTGGCCCAATATTTAACATATCTTGATAGCCATCTAGGGATAGGTTGTTGACTTCCTCAAACTTCAATTGTGATAAGGTTTTGGACCTTCTATAATGGTATTAGAAAATCCACTATGTGTCTAGCCCCACATGTTTGAGTAATGGAAGTTGACATGGCATCCACTCACACCATGGTGATCAATATGGTAGGTCAAATTGCAAGAGGCATAACTTTCTCATACGAACTCTAATTGACGAACAATTTGCGCCATTGGAAAGGTACCTACATGTAGAATTTATAATCTTCCTCTATAGTAATATTTGGAAAAAAAAATGTTGTTTGATGCCTCAAAATGGCTCTGGAATATTTATGACTATTTTTTGGACCCAAATTTCCAAATTTGGACCAGCTGCCGAAATGGCCCTGCAAACTGATTCCTCCATTTTTTCCACCCAAAAAGTAGTGAGATAGATGAAAACTAATATAGTGATCCAATATGGATCAAGTAATCATATTGTATAAGAACCTTAGCTTCCCCAGATATGAGGGAAGGAAATTCTGGTGACAAACATTTGAATGTTATTGTATTTTCAGACTCTTGCAATATAATTTCTAGTTTCGCCCTCATTCGTGTGTTGATGTGTTGTTTATCATGTGATCCTAGTTTTGTAGATTAGTACCTTTCCTAAAGGGGTAGGGCCCCTTCCTTATTCAATTATTTCTTGTACATTAGCGTAGGATTTAATATTTCAATTCTTTTCATTTGTTTTAGTAATCGTTTCATTTCTTAGTCTGCTATAATTATGATTTCGTAGAAACAATGCTACAATTCATGTGTGGCTGATATTAAATTAGTGTTAGAATAATTCATAACTTTAAGATGCAATTCAACTCTGTTTCGATTTCTTTGAGTTCAAGACCATAGACATTGTTACAACTCTAGGTACTGCAATTCACTTCACTTTAAATTATGTCGTGTTGGAATTTACGTTGTTACAACTCTAGGTATTGCAATTCGCTTCACTTTAAACTATGTCGTGCTGGAATTTACATTGTTACAATTAGCATTGCTACAACTCGTGTCACTGCGATTCCTTTTTGTGTTGCGGCTTTGTTGTTGCAACTCTATTGTTGCAACTCCGCTTGCATCTATACTATTCTATTTGCTTCCTGATTCATGATATATTTAAGGTAAAATCACGAATATGGGTAACACTTTCGTGAGAATCAGGTCGTGAAAATTTCTAACGACACCTTTTCAGCCGAACTACTGAATGTTTTCGGCCGAAATATTTTTTTTAGTCGAAAGTTAAATCTAACGATTCCCTTTAATGTTGTGCCACATGGTGCAACCATATATATATTAGATTTTTTTCCCCATTAAAACTAACTTTTGGCTGAAAAATATTAACTTTCAAGGCCGAACTATTAGTTCATCCGAAAACTTGTAACTATGGCACTTTTCAGAAAAGTATGTGTTCACTTCAGTTTACTCCAACTTCAGAAGGAGAGGACCCCTTGAAATACTCTGAGTTTAGTTTTAGAACTAGTACCAACATTTGTAGAATTGAATCTATTTTCATTTGATACAATTTGTATTAATTTTAGTTGTTTTTTTAGAAATTTTAGTTAATTTTATAAAAAACAAATGTACAATAATGATTCAGTAAAATGAAAATCAATATGTACAATAACACACAGTAAAAAATTATGGAAAATTTATATTATGGAACCTCTCACTGTCCTCTTCAAAAGGTTATTTTTAGATTTTACTTTTAAATAAAATTAAGATACATGGAGTCGAACTAAAATTGTTTAAACTCTACAACTTTTTCAGATAGGTCAAATTCAAAAAATTGTAGTAATTATAATATTCATTTGTTGTCTTCAAAACTATAGCCATACTTTAATAGAGTGTGTTTAGATTGTTGCAGTATATATTTTTTTCATAAACAAAAGTTTAATAATGAGTAAATCGACATCAACAAACATTACCCATTATTGGTGCCTTCAATTTTAAGGAACATATTGTCAAAAAATCGCTAAATTGACACATTAAATGTCAATAAATAATTTCAAAAAATAATCAACAGAAAGCTAAGAAAATTCATGACAAGTTTTATTTTACTGTAAAGTGAAATTCTAAATAAAAAAAATACTTTTGTTTACATGATGTTGAAAAAATTCTGAAAATATATTTTATTTTCTCAAAAAAAAAGGAAAATAGACACCAATAGAACATAGTGTAGATTTCAATTTATGCAAATGTGATTTCAATTTCTACAAGTGTGATTTCAATTTCCACAAAGTGTGATTTCAATTTCTACATGTATCATTTCAATTCCGGAAGTGTGATTTAATTGATGCAAGTGTGATATTAACTTTCCTGTACTAGTATAATTTGGTGACTTAATTAACTTGAAGCCTTGATTTGTGACATCAAAAGTACTACAACTCCTTAGTTAAAACAACATTAATCTTTGCATATATGGTACATGACATTTTGTAAGTATGATAAGACCTAGATTGGTAATTAAATGTACAACTCTTCAGTTGCTCACTAAGTTAATTAGGAGGTAATTGAAAATTCCGTCACTCATGAAGCAAGACATGTTGCCTTCTAGGAGCCAAACCGGTGTAGTGGACGTTGCTCTGTTGATGATGATGATAGTGAATCATTGTGTAGAAGAGGGGATCTATGGGATTTGCTATGCATTCATCTCTTGACACTCCATGTTTTCTACCTACGGGCCTCGAGACATCATCTCCTTAGTTACCCCTAGGCTAGGGGGTAACATGCATAACAAAACCATAAACCATTTATGGTTTTCCATTTCTACATGTTGGAAAACACTAGCAAGTAATTGGCCAATTATTGTTACACAACATTCATTGCCTACTAGTACTTTACATTTATACTAGTCAACATTTATTCTCTACTATTGCTCTACATTTTTTCTCTATCAATGCTTCACAATGATTACCTACTCCACTATAATGCTACAAGGTGTGACACACCTATCTGAACATGAGGGAAGGAATCTCTTAGCTATAATTATACGCGTGAGAGGAATCTCTTAGCTATAATTATAAGGGTGAGTTTATACTCAATATCTACCTCAAAAGATCCTTCAATGCCAACTAAGCAATTAGAGTAAAAATAGATTTATTTTTTTTTATTTTTTTTTATTTTTTTATACTGGGGGAATCGACAACTCGCGGTTCTCGTACTCGACACGGGGTTGATCCCCGTCGACTACCACTATAACCCCAGGTGCAACCACCCAACCCGCAAGAATCGAACATGAGACTTCATTTTACAAATTTCCTTCCATTTACATGGCACTTGCCAATCCATCTACACCCGTGTGGGCAAGTAAAGATAGATTTTTAAGCTTGTTTATTTTGTGTTATATTTTCTGAAATTATGTTTTATATTTTATATATGGCTGATACCCATGTTATAACAGGCTCCACACAAGGTAAGTATAGGTTTGAACCGGAGACCTTCACACAAGGAATGTTAACACGTTATCCCACATGATGCACACAAGGTAAATCGATATTTGAATCGAGGACCTTCACAAAAAAAATGTTAACACCTTATCCCACGAACTACACACAATGTAAGTCCAAATTGGAATGACCACCTTCACACAAGCAATACCTTAACAACACCAACTGATCTACATCAAAGAGACTTAAATTATGTTTTATTATTATAATAAACAATTTTTTTACATTATTTATGTTAATTTTTCTTTCATTCTAATATTAGAATTAATTTATTTTGTAAATTTTACTAAAACTTACTTAAATATTATTTATTTTAATTTTTCTTTCATTCTAATACTTAGAATTAATTTATTTTGTAAATTTTACTAAAACTTACTTAAATATTATTTATTTTATGTTATTATAGTTAATTTTTTATTTATTTTTCATGAACTTGTAAGCATTAAATTTGGCAGTCCATCCATACTGAATTATAAAATGTTTTTTAAATGTAAAAGACATAATAATAAATACATTTTCAATATCCCAGATGTAATGTAAAAGATTTACACTTTCATAATATTAAAATAAAATAACAAATCAATATAATTTTTTGTTAAAAAAATTCAACACAAGTTTACTCATATATGTGCTTAGTGGTTAGATTCTATGATCCACGGCGGATAACAGATATATCACAAGAAAGAAAACACCGTAGCCATGCTTAGGGTTTAGTAGTTAGATTCTGATGATCCAACTCTCAGTCAGGGATCACGGATCCCGAAACCCTAAAGTGAGTAATGGTAACCCTATGGAATTGAGAGAGAAAATCAGTAACTTTCTGGTTGGAGAGAACAGAGGCTCCAGTCAACATCTCACTGTGGAGCAGTGGTTGAGTTGCTCTGAAGAGAAAAAATTACTAATGTGCTGAAATTGTCAACTACCACAGATATATAGTCATGTCCCTTCCTGATTTTAATTGGTAAACCTCCCACCAAATCCATGGAAATGCTTTCCCAAGGTTGAGCGGGTACATGTAAGGGATGGTGTAGACCTTTCTTCATTTTGTCGGGCTTGCTGGTACAATAAAGTATACATCCTATAATATACCATTCTACATCTTCTTGCATTCCGGGCTAATACACATATCTCTGTAAGTTGGAAATTGTCTTCCCAACACCAAAATGTCATACAACCTTGGAGGTCTGAGCCTCTCTAATAAGTTGCAATTTTTCACCTTTAGGAACACAGAACCTGTCTATCTTGTAGAGTAAACCATCTTGGAAATTATAGTCATCATTTCCATCACCTTCTTCTATATGAGTTTGGCCTTGTAGCTACTGAAACACCTCCTTGAAGTCCTCGTATTTTTGTATGCCTCTTTGAATGCATCATGACTAAAAGGATCCATGTGAATTAGAGTTCCCAAAGCTGTAATATTAGATGTGGGTGGCCATGAAATCATTTCTGCCAACTTATTTGTGCTTCCCTTTTTATACTTTATGACCAAATGAAATTGTTGTAAAAACCCCATCCATTTGTAATTCTTGGTTTGTTGTAGATTACTATGGATCTCCAAATATTGTAGTGGCTAGTGATATGTGTGGATGATGGTCTCCTTTCTTGTCAGATAATGATTCCACTTTTTGACAACTTGTACTAAGGCATATAGTTCCTTGTCATAGATAGGGTAGTTGAAAACTGCCCCATGAAATACTTCATAATGATAACAAATAGTCTTTCCTCCCTACATCAATACTTCTCCCATAACATACCCACTTGCATCTGTCTCCACTTCAAAAGGATTCTGCAAATTTGGTAGCGCGAGCAATGGTGCTTGAATAATCTTTCTTTTAAGCTCATCAAAGGACTTCTATTGATTATTTTCCCATAAGAAACCCTTACCACTATTTTTTATGTCATGGAGTGGTGCAGTTACTATTGAAAATGAAGCTATGAACTTCCCCAAGTATTGTGCTGACCCCAAAAAACCCCTAACTTCAGTGAAAATTGTAGGAATTTTCCATTTCATGATGGCCTCCATATTTGCAGGATCTATATTGAGCTCCCCTCCACTGATCACATACCCCAAAATACACTAAATATGCTGAGCAAACTCGCATTTCTTGATATTTTCCAATAACTGGTGTTTTTTTAGAGTCTCTAACACCTGCATAAGATGTGACATATGATCCCCCCAAGTAGTACTATAAACTAGTATATCATCCAAATAGACAATAACAAATGAATCTAGATAATTCCATAAAACATCATTCATTAGTGTCATAAATGTATCTGGTGCATTGCATAAATTGAATGGCATAACCAACCACTCATACAAACGTGTCCTTGTCTTCAAGGAAGCCTTCCAAGTATCTTCTTCTTTGACTCATACCTGATGATATCCTGATTTCAAATATAACTTAGTGAAGTACTTGACATGTTGCAACTGGTCGAATAAATCATTGATCCTTGGAAGGGGGTAGTGATTCTTCAGTATAATCTTGTCCAATTCCATGTAATTGATACACATTCTCCAAGTCCCATCCTTCTTGGGCACAATTATCATGGGTGGCCCACAAGGTGAGGTACTTGGTCAAATTACACCATTCTCCAACAACTGATGCAATTGCTTCTTCACTTCATTCGCTTCCAGAACACATTATCTATAAAACCCAATATTCAACAATGGGAAGTCTAGAAACAATTGTATTTCATGCTCCACTGCCCTCTTGGGTGGTATCCCTTTAGGCTCCTAGAACAATCCTCTATATTTATGTAGAAACTCATCCAAATGTTGTTTCTTCTCTTTAGTACACCCCTCCAGGGATGCCTTCGCTCTTATTAACTCATCATCAGACCAATTTTCTCTTAATAAAAGTAAAACATATTTCTTACTAGAACTAATCAACTTCTTGGCTTGATTGACACTTACCAGTGAGATCTTTAACTTTCCTTTTATGCATTGATGATGTAGGACTTCACATCTTTGACCAGTCAGTATTGGTTAGCTCTCCACATGAATATTTCATCCCTCATATACATGTAATTGATTCCAAACACTACTCCACATACATCAAGGGGTACTACATCCAATCCCACTTCATCAATAAAATCAACACTTTTAACAAATTTAATCTTACACCATTTTTTTACCTTTATATTTGCATCCTTCTTTACCAACCCAATGGATAGGGGATAGGATGATTGTGAACCTCCAATCTAAGCTTCTTGACCAGATCTACTGCTATGAGATTATTCTATGAACCAAATTCGAACAAAGCATATATCTTTGTCTTATTGACCTGGATCTTGATGTGGAAGATCTTGGTCATGTCCTTCTCTTGCTGGTGATGAAGGATACTTAGATTCACCTCCTTCTACACATATGTGCAGAAAATCTTGTCATCAACATCCGAGTTAATTTTAACTTGATTTCTTAAATATTTGGATAGAAGGTTATTTTTCATTATGTCCTTCTTGTGATTCTTTAGGTTCAAGTATGGATGTATTTTTTATCATTTTTCCTCATTGTGACTATCAAAATTGCAATGATTGCAATGGTTGTTGGGATATTTATTCTATTTTGTAGTGGTTGATGTCTTCTTAAATTGTCCTCCTTTCCACTTCGTATTCCCCTCCTTGGAAGCTTCTTGGTGATCTTTCTTCTTTGAACCACTTGGTTGCCCCTTCTTTTGCATTATGTTTTCTAGGTATTGTGCCTCTACACAAGCCTCATACACTATCCTTGGCTTGAAGAGCATCACCTAATTTTTTAAATGATTGTGTAAACCCACTAGATACGTGAGGAGTACATTTGGATTCTTGGGAGAGATACCTAGCATGATGACCATCTTTTTTAACTTAGTGGTGTACACTTGTACACTCTTCCCTTGCCTTTGCTTGAAGTAGTGCCACCGGATCCATTGGTCCTATACATACCTGATAGGGTAGAATTGGGACTTGATGAGGGTTTTGAAGTCCTTCCATCTAGTTACTAGTGGATCACCCTCCAACCTAAGTGTTTATGTGTGGATTTACCACCGGGTTAAAGACAACCCTCTAACTTCAATCTAGAAAATGAAATCTTATGCTCTTCATCTATATGGTGAACGTTAAAATAAACTTATAGTTGTTGCAACCAATGATTTAGTTTTAATGCATCAATATCACCTTGATATGGATTTATGTCCACTTTTTCTTCCATCTTGAATAGGGATTATGAAGGGTTCATCACACTCGAACTCGACTTCTCTTTTTCAGATTCTTTTCGCGACTCCTTTTCTTCCTGATCTTCCAATTTCCACTTCGATCTATTCTCTGAGTTAGAACCTCCATCATATCTGAATGATCTGATCTTGCTTTCTAGAGCTTCCATGAGGAGGTTCATATTGTGATTGATGTCGACAACTTGTGCTTTCAACCGCTCAAATCTCTCTTCTGTTGGATATCGAGGGTTATTATAAACATAATTGTCTGCCATGGCTAGGGTTTTTGCAGCTTCTCCTTAAGCCGATTCTTAGATCCTACAACTTCCCACAAATACCCAAAATAAAAACCTTCTCTAATACCAATATGATCGGTAAACTGTCGTGGATATTCCACTGGAACAATTCGTCACGATAGATCTAATAAAATATTGAAATCTTTACTATTAAGGTTAATTTCCTTTAGATCTACAAAATATTTAGTTGATGATAAAATAGATAAACATGGAAAAATTAGAGAATGGTAAAACACACTCACACCATCCACAAATAAAAACAAGATATGACCTGGTAAACCCAGTATAGGATACAACCCAACTAGAAGGTGAGGCTACTTTACTCTCTTTCTCTGGTAAAGAAATGATGCAAGTACAAAGAAAGAGGCACTCTCTATGGAGTTTTCTTTGACTTGTGGCATGTATAGCTACTACAAAATCTCTCCTCCTATGTTATGCTCATATAATACCACTCTCAAATGTTTTTATTAGCTATGGAACAATATACAATGCAAAATAATGGAACCCCTCCTCTTAGTGGCCCAATATTTAACATATCCTGATAGCCATCTAGGGATAGGTTGTTGACTTCCTCAAACTTCAATTGTGATAAGGTTTTGGACCTTCTATAATGGTCTTAGAAAATTCACTATGTGGCTAGCCCCACGTGTCTGAGTAATAGAAGTTGACATGGCATCCACTCACACCATGGTGATCAATATGGTAGGTCAACTTGCGAGAGGCATAACTTTCTCATATGAACTCCAATTGATGAACAATTTGTGCCATTGGAAAGGTACCTACATGTAGAATTTAGAATCTTCTTCTATAGTAATATTTGGAAAAAAAAAATGTTGTTTGATGCCTTAAAATGACTCTGGAATATTTATGACTATTTTTTGGACCCAAATTTCCAAATTTGGACCAGCCACTGAAATGGCCCTGCAAACTGATTCCTCCAATTTTTCCACCCAAAAAGTAGTGAGATAGATGAAAACTAATATAGTGATCCAATATGGATCAAGTAATCATATTGTATAAGAACCTTAGCTTCCCCAGAGATGAGGGGAGGAAATTCTGGTGATAAGCATTTGACTGTTATTGTATTTTCATAATCTTGCAATATAATTTCTAGTTTCGCCCTCATTCGTGTGTTGATGTGTTGGTTATCATGTAATCCTAGTTTCATAGCTTAGTACCTTTCCTAAGGGGGTAGGGGCCCTTATTTATTTATGTATTTCCTGTACATTAGTGTAGGATTTAATATTTCAATTCTTTTCATTTGTTTTAGTAATCGTTTCATTTCTTAGTATGCTATAATTATGATTTCGTAGAAACAACGCTACAATTCATGTGTGGCTAATATTCAATTAGTGTTAGAATAATTCATAACTTTAAGCTGCAATTCAACTCTGTTTCGATTTCTCTGAGTTCAAGACCATAGACGTTGTTACAACTCTAGGTACTGTAATTCGCTTCACTTTAAATTATGTTGTGTTAGAATTTACGTTGTTACAACTCTAGGTATTGCAATTCGCTTCACTTTAAACTATGTCGTGTTGGAATTTATGTTGTTGCAATTAGCATTGCTACAACTCGTGTCACTGTGACTCCTTTTTGTGTTGCAGCTTCGTTGTTGCAACTCTATTGCTGCAACTCTGTTGCTGCAACTCCGCTTGCATCTATACTTTATTCTATTTGCTTCTTGATTCATGGTATATTTAGGGTAAAATCATGAATATGGGTAACACTTTCGTGAGAATCAGGTCGTGAAAATTTCTAATGACACTTTTTCGGCCGAACTACTGAATGTTTTCAGCCGAAATCTTTTTTTCAGCCAAAAGTTAAATCTAACGATGCCCTTTAACGTTGTGCCACATGGTGCAACCATATATATATATTTTCCATTAAAACTAACTTTCGGCTGAAAAATATTAATTTTCAAGGCCGAATTATTACTTCAGCCGAAAACTTGTAACTATGGCACTTTTCAGAAAAGTATGTGTTCACTTCAACTTACTCCAACTTCAGAAGGAGCAGACCCCTTGAAATAGTGTGAGTTTGGTTTTAGAACTAGTACCAACATTTGTAGAATTGAATCTACTTTCATTTGATACAATTTGTATTAATTTTAGTTGTTTTGTAGTAATTTTAGTTAATTTTATAAAAAAAAATATGTACAATAATGAATCAGTAAAATGAAAAATCAATATGTACAACAATACACACTAAAGAATTATGGAAAATTTATATTATGGAACCTCTCACTGTCCTCTTCAAAAGGTTATTTTTAGATTTTACTTTTAAATAAAATTAAGGAAGATACATGGAGTCGAACTAAAATTGTTTAAACTCTACAACTTTTTCAAATAGGTCAAATTCAAAAAATTGTAGTAATTATAATATTCATTTGTTGTCTTCAAAACTATAGCCATACTTTAATAGAGTGTTTTTAGATTGTTGCAGTATATATATTTTTTCATAAACAAAAGTTTAATAATGAATAAATTGACATCAACAAACATTACTCATTATTGGTGCCTTCAATTTTAAGGAACATATTGTCAAACGATCGCTAAATTGACACATCAAATGTCAATAAATAATTTCAAAAAATAATCAACAGAAAGCTAACAAAATTCATGACAAGTTTTTTTTTTACTGTAAAGTGAAATTCTAAATAAAAAAAAATCTTTTGTTTAAATGAAATTGAAAAACTTCTGAAAATATATTTTATTTTCTCAAAAAACAAGGAAAATAGACACCAATAGAACATAGTGTAGATTTCAATTTATGCAAATGTGATTTCAATTTCTACAAGTGTGATTTCAATTTCCGCAAAGTGTGATTTCAATTTTTGCAAGTATCATTTCAATTCCGCAAGTGAGATTTAATTTCTGCAAGTGTGATATTAACTTTCATGTACTAGTATAATTTGGTGACTTAATTAAGTAACTCGAAGCCTTGATTTGTGACATCAAAAGAATTACAACTCCTTAGCTAAAACAACATTAATCTTTGCATATATGGTACATGACATTTCGTAAGTAAGATAAGACCTAGATTGATAATTAAATGTACAACTCTTCAGTTGCTCACTAAGTTAATTAGGAGGTAATTGAAAATTCTGTCACTCATGAAACAAGACATGTTGCCTTCTAGGAGCCAAATCGGTGTAGTGGACGATGTTCTGTTGATGATGATGATAGTGAATCATTGTGTAGAAGAGGGGATCTATGGGATCTGCTATGCATTTATCTCTCGACACTCCATGTTTTATATCTGCGGGCCTCGAGACATCATCTCCTTAGTTACCCTTAGGCTGGGGGGTAGCATGCATAATAAAACCATAAACCATTTATGGTTTTCCATTTCTACATGTTGGAAAGAACTAGAAAGTAATTGACCAATTATTGTTACACAACATTCATTGCCTACTAGTATTTTACATTTATACTAGTCAACATTTATTCTCTACTATTGCTCTACATTTTTTCTCTACCAATGCTTCACAATGATTACCTACTCCACTACAATGCTACAAGGTGTATGAAACACCTATCTGAACATGAGGGAAGGAATCTCTTAGCTATAATTATAAGGGTGAGTTTATACTCAATATCTACCTCAAAAGATCCTTCCATGCCAACTAAGCAATTAAAGTAAAAATAGATTTTTAAGCTTGTTTATTTTGTGTTATATTTTCCGAAATTATGTTTTATATTTTATATCTGACTCATACACATGTTATAACAGGCTCCACACAAGGTAAGTATAGGTTTGAACCGGGGACCTTCACACAAGGAATGTCATGATGCACACAAGGTAAATCGATATTTGAATCGAGGACCTTCACAAAAAAAATGTTAACACCTTATCCCACAGACTACACACAATGTAAGTCCAAATTGACATGACCACCTTCACACAAGGAATGCCTTAACATCACCAATTGATCTACACCAAAAAGACTTAAATTATGTTTTATTATTATAATAAACAATTTTTTTACATTATTTATGTTAATTTTTCTTTCATTCTAATACTTAGAATTAATTTATTTTGTAAATTTTACTAAAACTTACTTAAATATTATTTATTTTATGTTATTATTTTAATACTTAGAATTACTTTATTTTGTAAATTTTACTAAAACTTACTTAAATATTATTTATTTATGTTATTATAGTTAATTTTTGATTTATTTTTCATGAACTTGTAAGCACTAAATTTGGCAGTACATCCATACTGAATTATAGAATGTTTTTTAAATGTAAAAGACATA
The DNA here is from genome assembly GCA_032191745.1 of Picea mariana. NCBI lineage: Eukaryota > Viridiplantae > Streptophyta > Pinopsida > Pinales > Pinaceae > Picea > Picea mariana. The sequence goes on along the minus strand of JASDQU010736354.1, from coordinate 158,317 downwards.
ATAATAAATACATTTTGAATATCCCAGATGTAATGTAAAAGATTTACACTTTCATAATATTAAAATAAAATAACAAATCAATATAATTTTTTGTTAAAAAAAGTCAACACAAGTTTGCTCATATATGTGCTTAGTGGTTAGATTCTATGATCCACGACGGATAACAGATATATCACAATAAAGAAAACACCGTAGCCATGCTTAGGGTTTAGTAGTTAGATGCTGATGATCCAACTCTCAGTCAGGGATCACGGATCCCGAGTAATGGTAACCCTATGGAATTGAGAGAGAACAGAGGCTCCAGTCAACATCCCACTGTGGAGCAGTGGTTGAGTTGCTCTAAAGAGAAAAAATCACTAACTTTCTGGTTGGAGAGAACAGAGGCTCCAGTCAACATCTCACTGTGGAGCAGTGGTTGAGTTGCTCTAAAGAGAAAAAATCACTAACTTTCTGGTTGGAGAGAACAGAGGCTCCAGTCTACATCTCACCGTGGAGCAGTGGTTGAGTTGCTTTGAAAAGAAATCCCTCACGCCATTACTGTTGGTAAAAACCGGTCTCTATCTCTGAGAGTAGTTCAACGAAACCGCATCGTCTATTCTCCACTAAGTCCAAGTATTTCCATAGAAGGTCGCTCAACTAAGGAAACCCAGTCAGGAGGAATGGCGTACATTGAACTGATCACGTAAACCTTGTTCTATAAATACCCTTTTCCATGCAGT
>JASDQU010736354.1:69554-95776 GCA_032191745.1 Picea mariana | reverse complement strand
TTATGGAATGTTTTTCCCTATATATGAGTGTATTTCACTCACTCATTGTATCATATTGATCATGATCTATGTATCAATCATCATCTCATTGGAGTAGTGTGAATATATTTTCTCATTCTTCCATATTGAATCTCTCTTCTTTTCTTGATAAGATTTGTTTGTAATTGCTTTAGCTAGATCTCATGTGCAGGTTTCCATGAAACCCTGACACTTGTGACTCCCTTTAGCTCATAACAATCATAACATAACTATTTAGTTAATAAAAACACACCTCCTTGTGGATCCCATCATTATACTCACATTTGACAGTTTAGCTCATGATATTTGAAATTATTTTCAAAAAAAATATTACTCATATATCCAAAAATAACCATGTTGTCCAAAAATTCTTTTATTCAATTGTCATCAAAAATAGATAAAATAAGAACTCAAAAGTCATATTTCCCACTATGAGATGCAATATTTCCTTGATTATTGTTGTCACCCTTCTATTTTCATGAATTTTCCTTTGGCTACACTGAGCCTTTAGGCCTAGTCTCGTTGATCACGTGGGAACAATCGTCCCTCAAATGCATCTAGGAAGAAAAGGATTTGTCTAAGCCATTGGAGGGTGAGGAAGGGGAAGCAGTGGCTTTTCCTTTGTCAAGGGCATGGTGGGCCTCGGTTTTCAACCTTTTGCTAGCATAATAGGACTGCACTGGTGAGTGGGGGGAAGCTTGGACACTGGGTTTAATGGGCGGAGGAGAATGTAGGGATAAATTAGGCCAGCCACGATGTTGGGAGACTGTCAGGTGGAAAATCTCTTGCCATACATGATTTTCAGTAACCTCAAGTTGTAATGAGACGTGAGAAGGCATAGGGATACCAGGGGCTTGAGGGACTTAGAAAGGAGGCATTTTAGGCCTGGATTGCACCACTCCTTGCCCAATCCAATTGAAAAATACAGTCTGAAATGATTGACCAAGCTCTTGTGAGTCATCATCAAAATGTATGGATAACCTTGGCCTTCTTGGGCATCTGTTCCAATTACCTCTCCCTTTATTTCCTCTGCCATGGCTACCTCGGTTGAAAAAACTCATTCATGCATGCATGATTGATTAGGAAATAGTATTTTTAAATAACCATACATGACAACTCTTAAAAATATGAAATATATTTGGCTCAGCAATGTATCAGACTCATGCAATCCAATCCATACAATTTTTTTACTGTTTATCAATGAGTAGGGGGTGAATAAAAGGGTCATGGGATATGTGAGGGGTTTGTATTGAGTGAAACATGATATGATGAGGTGGGGGGGGGGATATGGTTACTTCTCAAAGAAAACAACAATCAACTGCAAACCAAAAGAAAACATCATTTTAGCTCAACCAAGACGCTGCTACTACCAACTACTTCAACATGGAATTTTTCTTGATTGTAATCAATTTTAGAACAGGGAGTGAAAAATGAATGTGGTAAAGTGATGGGGTTGTAATTAGTGAAAGGTGAAATAATGGTGGGGGAATGAGAGTGGGTAATTTTCATAAAATTAATCAATTAATCCATATAATCATTTTGTCAAAAGGATATACACCAACCAAATGATCATTGTGACCCAATAAGAATTATTGTGTATTAACTAGTTCGCTATTCATAGTCAAATATCTAACACAGTGGCATCAACAAGATAGTATGCATTCCACAACAATCTGTAAGGTAGTTATGTTCCTCTTATTCATCCAATTTACATCTTATAACAATTTTCAAATGTATAATAGTAACCATTTCCACTCTGTTAATCATCAAAATCAACCACTGCCCACACATTACTTCAATCATCAAATACACTCAAAAGTCGTGATTCAAAATTGCAATGAAGTTATATGGTTACTGCAATCAGTATTGTCATTTAAAATGCATGATATTCATTAGACATACATAGTGGACAACCAACCCAAAAAAATCCAAACTTAAATTGTAAAACCTTGACTCGTCATTTAAACAGATATAAAACAACCACCATTCCAACTCATGCCATGTTGTAGAAAACACAAAAAAAATCAATCAATGCAAGTGTAATTTCGTGACTGTACAAACTCAATTCAATGCGGCTCTTAATAATCAAATTATTGGGCTATCCATCCAACACAATGAGGCAACAAAAACATGCTTGACTTTAAAAAACAAATAATTGAATTGCAACAAAGTCGTGCTTAAAACCCTGTGACTATCTCTGAGTGCACAACCCAAAAAATATACATATCATACGTGGTGGGCAGCCATAACTCAAACACCATGATGCAACATTCCCATTTGACAATTTTAACACATAGTCACAGTATCATTTACTCAACCAATCGTTTCGAGCTATCAATTTAATACATTATTGCTCAAATTAATCCAACTACAATAAAAAACATGATGTGTAAAACTCAGGCTCTTCCTCGATGGTGCAATCAAATAACCATAACGCAAGCAGTGGATGGAATTGTCGTAGTCATACCGGTTTCCATAACCATTTGGCCCAAAAAAAAGTCATATTTACAATGACCATTTATTCGTGGTGTAGGAACACCACACATACAAATCCATTATGCGCGTACATCATTAAACAATTGTAACCAATGTCGTTTTTAACATCCCAATAATCTCCAATGCAAAAGAAAGTGACTGTGTATCAACCCCAATCTTCAATAAATCAATTCAATGTTGAGCCTATACTTGGACTGTCGTAAAAATCAACAAACGACCTAACATGTTGTGGAAACCACACATACCCAATGTGCATCGACATGAAGCGAGGCTGTGACTTTCTCAATTAAAACAATACTGGGTTATCAAACAAAAGGAGAGCAACTGTGCATTTTGAACTGTCCAATTAACAATGCAGGTTTTATCCATTGTAATAACAAATGCAGTGACCAAAACCAACATGATTGTCACATGACCAACTAGGCGAGATTTTACTCAATTATGTTGACAATACACAGCCATCCAACAATAACCAATAGTAAACCCGAGAGGCCACGCTGGTCTTCTCTATCAATCCTCGAACCTATACAGTTAAGGGTTCACTCTATAGCCAACACAGGGAGACCAGGCTAATTGTTCTCTATGGTGGAAACCTCTTATACCAACTGCATATACACGGAGAACACCACAACTTATTATGTGGAAAAGGTGACAAAAACCTGTGACAGGAGAGGTTATAACAGAGGAGTGAGGCTCCAATTCGGCCTGGTAACGATACTTAACACATGCAAGGTATAACCCTTGTGTCTCTTCAGTCAAACAACCACAATGTTGAGGTGAAGACAAGGCCGAGGAAGAAAAAAATAAACCACTGCGTGACCTTGGTGAAAAAAAATCAATGCCCAAGTGGACAATGTGCAGTGACACAAGTGCTTCCAACCATTAAGCCCCATAAAATCCAAATTCTAGATACAGTGATACGAATGCGTGAAAATAGCCAGCCACTTAAGACCAAACAAAAAACCTCCAACTAAACTAGCAAGGATAACAGAGAGCCCTTATGACCGCTAGCACCCAAGATGATCAATAATACTATGACTTCAACATTATTGCAGAGAAAACCGTCAACGCTTCATTTCAAAATCAAAATTTTACACAGTCGCAATACTTAAAGAAAGCACAAACCAATACACCTGAGCCAATATCCATTTCATAACCAAAGCAGACTCGTGAATGGCCAAAAAAAAAAGCATACCTGTAATCAAACACCTTAAAACGCGAGTTGGCTAAGCAGTTCCTCTCTATTAAGAAATCAAAGCATAACCACAACAACAAGGTTGAACAATAACCCGGATAGGGTGGCGACCAAGGAAAGGAGTAAGGGTGATGTGCAGTAAATGCATGTCGCCTCCACCCACAGTTCATTAACTCCTTAGTACATGCCAACAAGATTTTCATTAACATCATTAATTTAAACCATGCATTGGAATATGCATCTATTACTTGTCAAATATGCCACCCACATCCTACCTTCCATTGCCAACTTGACCATATTGCATATCAACTATATAATCCAATAAAACATGTATCGAATCATCGCTATAGCGCGATCCACATCAAATTATGCCATAACATAATCACCATGCATATCAACTATATAACTCAAAAACAAAATCGCACAGCTATTAACTTAATAGCTAGTATAACAACAACTCATTAAAAATCGATGCATGTAGTATAGTATATAGCATGGTTTAGTTTCTTCCTTTTTATTTTATTTTTCCTTTTTCTTTTTTCCAATTTCTTGTGTATGCCATTGCTAACATGGTTATTGTCTAGGTCTCTTAGTAATAGATCCAATAACATATAGCAGTGATAACAAGGATAACATAGGATGTTGTGAAATAAAACTTGAACCTAGAGCAGCAAAAAAACCACAGAACATGCCTTATCCATTGCCAATAAAATAATATTATATCACCATGTAAGCAGTGTCGAACAATAGCACAACATAAATAAGCACCATCCCTAATCTCCAATCTACAAGGGGGTCCAACCTACTAGTATTATTTAATAATAATAGGCTTTAGAAACACTTTGCGGGAAAAACTTTGTTGCGATTTTAATCGTCAACAATGATGTCAACAGATGATGTGACCAAATTACATGGTGGAGTCCAACTATATGATATATCCACCGCATGTCAGCATGTGTCTAATCCATGTGTCATGTTGACTCATCATATATGGTATAGGGTTGGAGAGATGGGTACCACGTGTCAAAGTGGCATCATCGCCACGTATCTTCCCGGTGGCAGATGGTAGTAGCGACACCTGTGTAGAATGCCACATACACAAGAGGGACCCACTCTGGGAGTTCAAGACTTTAGAAATCTGAGTGTTTGGAGTTCTAAGATGAAAGATCCAAAAGGGTCGAAGGCCAGATCCACATGGAAATACTCTGCAATTCAGGACTACAAAGGATTTGTAAATAGAGAAAAGTGGTTGAAGCAACGAACCATTGAAGTGCCAAAGCATCAAAGTTTCCCCTGTTGTAGTGTCAAGCTCCGATAGGAGATGGCCGCGTGCATCATGGTGATGTGGCTTGTCGGGATAGATCCATGTGGCATTGTGGGATTGAACATGATTTAGGTATGGGACCCCACCCCTCTAGTCAAGTCCAAGTGATGTGTTAAGTGAAGTGATAGCAATAGAAGTCACACTTAGACTGTTATAAGTGCAATCTCAGTACCCATCAGGATATTAGAGATAAGTGTTTATGACAAGGTGGAAAATGGATGAAAAACTCAGAAAAAGAATGTCGATCACAACTTACTCCATACAATATGCACCAACAAATAAGGCTTTGAGTAACTTGGATAAGGATTTAAGAAATAAGGTGAGTAGGTGGAAAACGTAATAAGAAAAATGTAATATTCCTATCATCTACATCAGGTAGTATTGACAGACACATGAAGAAAACCCTTTGAAATAAGAAATTCTCATAATCAAAGAGAAACTATTGATATAATTATAAAGAGTAACACAACATATCTTCCATTTCAACAAAGATACAATTCATCCAAATGAATCATTAAATAGACTGTAATCAGAATTAGATAGCAAGAAGATGATAAGGAGCACGACTGATATCTATTATCCAAAGTGTCGTAGGTCTGGTACATACAATAAGAGGTACTCTCTACTACATAGACAACATCAAAAATATGAGTTCTCTCTCAAACCATTTGAACCTCCCTTCAGTCTTACAATGCTTATCTTATAGCCTAGATTTTCATTGAAAAATTTACAATTCAAATAACAACTCCAGCATAGGATTCCTATGCCTAAATATGGTGTGGATACGGGTGTATAACATAAAGAAAACAAAATGATAAATTTCAGGCTAATGTTGGAAATGTTTGCAACATGTTCATAAAGACTTATGATGTGTCTATTTGAGCACATCTTATTTAGGCAGGTGGCCTCCCAGCTCAAAACTTATCCTTAGACAACTGGAATGCATCTATCTTGACACTTGGCAGTTTTTCCTCCCTCCCAAAACTCCAGGACATGAGTTCACAGCGCCTGTCTGAAACAACCAGTTCGCAGCACCAGGCGTTGCAAACTTTCCTGTAGTGGCTTGTTTGATTTCTCAAAGGCTTAAAACACCCAAAAAATGTCTAAAGTGTCCCAAAATGTTGTAACAACTTCATAATATGGTATATGGCTAGAAGAAAACATTCAAATAGCTAATGATGGTTTAAAAACATAGCCATCTTCAAAAGTTGTAAAATTGCATAAAATAGGAAACTTGACCAAAACTAATATTGGTTAAGGAGGTTCAACATCTTCATTTTTTAACTCTGGAGATTCTCCTAGTAGAAACCTTAACCAACACATCAAAATTTCTCTTGGAAAACTCTTCTTTAAAAGGTTGTAGTTCTGCCTTTAACTTTCTGATTTGAGCTTGATGAGATCTATTTTGTCTATAGATATTTCTGAGCTGCATGTGGAGGGGAAGATATATGTTGGCTATAAATCTAGCCTTATCAATGGCCTCATGGTACATGCCCATGAATCCCTTGAGATATTTCCTTGAATATAAGTCTTCTTTCTTCATTTTATCAACGTCAGCCCTTAATTCTTTAAGTTGTCTCTTGAGCCTCTTGAAAGTGGGATTACTCTCATGCTAAGGAGTAGTGACATCAATAATTTCAATGGGCTACTCAAGAGATTTGGATTTACCTTTCCTCTGGGATGAAGTCTCCGTTGCATCATTCTTCATGGGAACATTTTTCTTGGTTGTTGCTCTAGTAAAAGGCCTCCTAGTCTTAACCTTGTCTGCAACAATGGGTGAAGGAAACACAAGATTTCTTCCTCTCGGGCCTGTGGATTTACTTGAAGGAACCTCCATAGGAGTGGGATCTTCCATGGGTGAATATCCCATGTGTGAAGGTTTTGAATTCCCTCCTTCTTCTATTTCATTTAGCAGGAGTATGGATTTGTATCTTGGACTGTGGAGTGGGGAGAACATTTAGTTGAAACTATGATGAAGTGAGTAATGTTTCCCAATCAATGTTTGTCTTTTTTAACTCTTCCATCACCAAAATTTTAATAAGGCTAGAGTGAAAAACACTTTTTTCCACTTGTTTATATTTGTCTTGAACTCTATCAACCATCTTACCAATGCTTTTGAAGAGGTAAAAAGGGAGGTTCATTGCTTCTTTCCCTGTGAAGTGTAATAGCATCCTGACGTGATATTGATAAACTATTTTAAATATCCCCTCATAGGTAAAATACCTTTGGATGACCTTCAAAATATTATCAAAACCTTGAAGCATGTGGCCTCTAGGTATCCCTTTGGACAAGTTGTCTCCCTGACACTCTGGCTTAATAAATTCCTTGGAGAAGGAAGCATTTAATGACATTGCCTTGAACCACTTTTCTCCAATGTTGGGTATCTCTATTGCAACATAGATGGATAGTTCTGAGACTCCAAATTCTAACATCCTCACTCTGGTTTTGGTCCCATTGAATTTGAGTGCAAATTCTTTGGCTACCTATGGATGCCCCTTCTGCATATTTTGACATAAATTGATGCAACCTACCCTCTGAAAGGATTCCCTGATCAAAGGCTCGGAGTCAAGGAGATTCATATCATAGCATTTTGTTATTACAATATCCCCTCCCTTGTGAGCCTTATTGTGTTGTTTACTTTCCATACTACTGTTGAGGAATGTTTTTCTGTGAGTTTTAATGACAGGTAGACGTATGAAAACAAGGAATATAGGAAACTAGGGTTTTGATGACAAATTGTTTTCAATAGGTTGACCTTGTACAAAGTTTTTATACAACTCACTTTATGCACATTTAGGAATGAGAAAGGGCATTCTTCAAATATGAGATATAAATAAAATCAACACCTGTGAATTCTCTGCTTAAAATAGGGTTTTTGATGACAATACAAGTATCATTTAAAAGCATGATAATGCATGCAATATTTAAACCTAGTTTGAAAGATGATCAACCACAAATTTCAAGCTGAGAGGGGTGCAGAGTCACTCTTTAAAAGTTGATCTTGTAAAATATGAAAAAGTCGGGGTTTCAACAATGTTGGAATAGAGGGTTTGATCCTTGTTTGTAGCACATAGTTCACAATACCTAGAATAGAGGGTTCACAACACTGGGGAAAATTAGTGGATCTAGTGAATTATGAGTGATGGGAAAGATGGATGAGGTATAAAGACGATATGGTCTAGTGAGAAAGGCTCAGAACATCATGAAAGTGAATTTGAAATATGTCAACAAAATAATGGGACAATTCAGAGCGTTGGTAGATACACCAGTCAAAACCCCTTTCTCAACCCTCAAACAACATGAAAACTCTCATGGAGTACTTGTTGGACCTGGGCTTGATTCTGATGTCTTTGAATTTGCATAGGGATGTTTGCAAGCTGTCCAACATACAACCATCCTCTTCAGCCAGTCCACAGGGCCAATTCGCAACGTCTGTCTACCAGTTCACATCGCCTTATTCAAACAAAAATTGCATACTTCGAGGATACTATTAGGATATCTGATGACATGATCCCTGAAAAAATTGGTTAAAAGATGGTGCTGAAAAAAATGAAATATCCTCTGTCATGGTTCTTTAATTTTCAATGATGACATATGAAAGCATCATGTACTTAGAGTACATTGTGAACTCTCCTAGTGAGTTGGAAATGCATACACACGACTATGAATTGACACTTAAATGGATAAATGATGACAAAGGGAATCTTGTGTACAACATGGAAATGTGACATGTCAAGGTGATTATAAAAAACTCAAATATGTGACTCATGAGGGTTTATTCACCTTGTCATGATAACAAAAGACACAACCCAAATACTCTATACCAAGGAAAGACTAACTTTAGCTTATTCAAATCAAACTTTAAGTGATGACTATAACAAGAAGACATGAAAACATATGACTTATGTAACTTTGTGACTCAAAAAACATAACTGAAATGATTTTTTGACCCTTACAATTATATGTGTTAACATGAAAGTAAATATTAACCATTAGATCCAAAGGTGGAAAAAAATCCACCATAGATTCTGGAGTAGAGAGAGTCTCTGGGACTTCAAGTCTCTAAGAAGATTTAGTGTTGTACAAAAGAGCATGGAAAGGCCAAAGTCCGAAGGAATAGGTTCTAACATCGGTCTCATGGTAAGGTAAAATGGAAAACAAGAAGCACCGAGGTTCTGGAAGTGAATAATCCCGTGACGAATCAATAGAGACTTTCCCTATAAAACCTTCTTCCATGGCCATGTCATTTTTAAAGGATGACAATTGGGGCCACGACAATGGCATGTTGGATGGTACGAGGAAAGTGAAGCCACGTGGATTCCACATGGTGAAGGGGGTGGCCATTGGCCAATGAAACCCCAAAAACTTTGGAAGGCCACAAATCTCAAACCAGAACTCATTTTTGGACAAGTTTATACTCATTCTAAAGCTATTGGAGAGCATAAGGAAATGGTACCCTTATCTGAGGGATTTAGGAAGCTACAGAATCAAGGAAAAATTTAAACCCCATCCCTTAAAAAAGTACTCAAGGGTCAGATGTGTGGAAATAATAGTGTGTGAAGGATTTTAATGTCTGGGGAGAAAAATATAATTGACATCATATTACATAGATGTTTAGGATGATTGTAACAGATGTGTTACGTTTAAGCATGTGACTTGATTCAGGTCATGATAAATTCAAAATCACAAGAGAAATCATCAAGAAAGACAAGGAAAAACTAGTAATCAAGCAGATCAAGAAACATCAAACTAAATAAATAAACAAAATCAAAAGAAAAAAACCAAAAACATGTTTTATTTATGTACAAGTGACCAGTAGCCTCAATGGCTAACTGATATAATGCTTTAGGATTTGGCCATTTGTAGGGAGAGAATCGATTTCTCCTTGAAGGTTTTGTAATCGAAAAGTTCCTTAACCAATCTTTTCTTTGATAAGGTAGGGAACAAGCCAAAGATGTTGAAATTTTGAATGTTTCCCTTTATATTCATGTGGCTTGTCCCATTTTAGGACTAGATCCTCAACTTTGAATTCCTTCTCACCCATAGATTTATTATCAAACCAACATTTTACTATTTGTTGGTGAGCCTCAAACTTGGTTTTGGTCTTATCACAAATTTCCTTTAGGTTCAGCAAGGTATTGATACAACTTTGAATGACAGGGCATTCTTTGCCTCGAGATTGCTATGTAAGTTGGAGGGAAGGTAGGTAAATTTTCAAGGGTAACACAACTTCTTTTCCATATACAAGAAAGTAAGGTGAGGTTCTGATGAAATATTTGGGAGTGACACGGTCGGCCCAGAGTGCATTTTGTAATGTATTATGCCAATTTCTCTAGTGATCAACCACACTTCTTTTAATGATACAAATGATGTTTTTGCTTGTGGATTCTGCCAGACCATTTCCTTGGGGGTAGTAATAAGATGAATACTTTAAAATAATCCCCTTTTCTAGTGCATACTTAGATAAATTCAAATATGAAAAGTAATTAGCATTATCAAACACTAAAGATTTAGGAATGCCAAACCTCGTGATAATGTGTATCTCAAGAAAATTAATTACTACTTCCTCGTTCACTTTGAATAAAGGTATTGCTTCAATCCAATGTGTGAAATAATCAGTTGTGATTAGAATATACCTGTGTTTTTTTAATGAATGAGTATTTATCTCACTAATGATATCTAGGCCCCACTGTTCGAAGGGTTCTTCTACTACTATAGGTTGGAGAGGAAAAGAAGCCCTATGTTCCCTTCCTGCTGCTTTTTGACATGCTTCACAACTTCTCGAGTACGCGTGAGCATATTTGAATATAGTGGGCCAGTAGTATCCTTCTCTCAACACCTTGTAATAATTGATACTGCAAATATTTCAGCCACAATTCTCTTTTCTACTGAGCATTGAGATGGTCTGGAGTGGTGACATGTTGTAGATAATACTTAATATCATTGTAACATGATCCTTCAATTGTTGGAACATATGGAACCTGTTGAGTATACATTATCAGTTCATCTTTCCAACCATCCTCCTCATGTTCTTTAGCATCATCTTCTTGTGTCACTAATTTACACAATCCTTGACCTTTCACGATATTGGCTAGTTTGAATTCGAGGTCATACTCTTGGAGAGATATCATCCAATTTCATCGTCTTTCACCCAATTTTTTTTGAATGAACAAGGATCTCACTTCTGGGTGTGGGATGATGACTTTAGTGCAATTTTTTAGGATATATGGTTTGAACTTCTTGATTTCTTTATGGATAGAAAATGATTGCTTGTCCAGCAGAGGATAATTCAATTCAACACCTTGTAATCGAAAGCTCATAAAACCAACAGGGTATTCATCTCCTTGTTCATCTTTTTGCATGAGTATTGCTTCTAGTGGATGCTCGAATGCAGATGTATATAGCAGGAAATATTTTGAAAAATCAGGACTCCAAAGAGATGGTGCATTGACTATAGCAGTTTTAAAATTTTCAAACGCTTCCTTCTCCAACAATATCCATTTGAATTGCACATCATTTTTAATCATCTTTTGTAAAGGTTTTACAATTTCAGAAAAATCTAGAATGAATCTTCTGACGAAATTGATTCTGCCTAAAAAAGATTGCATATACCTCTTGTTGTGCGATGGATAAATTTATAAAATGGATTTGGTTCTCACTGGATCCACCGAAATTGCTTCTTTAGAAAAAATGTGTCCCAATAAAATTCCTTCTAAAATAGCGAATATATTTTTCTTGGGATTAAGTGAAATTCCATATTTTTTGCAACGTTAAAAAATCTGCTTTAGATGTTTTGGGTGGTCTTATCATTTTTTAAAATTAATGATGAAATCATCAAGGTAAACCACCACACTTTGACCGATTAATCCTTTGAAAGCAATTTCCATTTCCCTTTGAAAAGTAGTACGATTTTCATAAGAACAAAATGCATTCTTCTATAAGCATAAGTTTCCCATTTAGTTTGAAAAGTGGTCTTTAATCGGTATGGTTCTGCCACGACAACCTAAATGTATCCAAAAAATTCATCTAATAGGGAGAATAGTTGAGATCTAGAAACAAGTTGCAGGATTTGTTCCATTGGGGGAACTGGATAGTCGTCTTTTTTGGAAGCATGATTCAGATTTCGGAAATCTATACAGATTCTTATTTCTCTCGAATTTTTCCTTACGGGCACCAAATTAGATACCCAAGTCGAATGTCTTACTTTAAAAATTATTCGGGCATATATAACTTCTTGATTTCCTTTTGTATCAGAGGTTTGAGAGTAGGATGTATCTTTCTGAGCTTCTCCTGAAATGGCTTGATCCCTTCTTTGATGGGAATTACATGTTGTATTATTTGTGTATCATAAGTCTTCAAGTCGTCATATGTCCAGGTGAAAACATCTTGATACTTCTTGAATAATTTGGTGAATGTGTTCTTTTCTTAATATGAACAGAAGGTGCCCAGGGTAACATACTTAGGTTGTTCAAATTTTCCCATATTGACCAAGAAATGCATCATCATGGAGTTGTTGGTCTTTGGATTAGTTGGCTTTCTGAACTTGGATTGTAAATAAAAAAAAAAATTTAGAGTTAAAACATTCTTTGGAACACAATTTCTCTTGACCTTATTAATTTCTTTTCAATAAGCTTGCAACTTTTGTTAATGTATCTCATCATCGATCACTGAGTCTTGGAATGTGTATGAACTAGTAATAAAGTTGACAATTTGAGAATAATTTTTGAACACTCTCCAACTTGTGACATTGTCAGGTATGGATGGATTAAACATCAGTTCAATCGAAAAACCATCATCAAGAGGCATAAACCTAGATGTTGCATTGGCTAAAATATCAGCATAGAATTAACATTAAATGCATAAAATGAATAAAGAAGATTCCATACCTCTTGCTGATAGGATTTGATATGCAGGGACACGCAATGAATAGTAGTTCTTACCTTTTGAAAAATGATCTCTGAATCACCAAACACTTTAAGGTATTTTACCTTGATGTTAATGGTCTTTTTCAGGCCTTTTCCTAAGGCTTCATATTCAACAGTGTTGTTCATGCATTTGAACTCTAAATGACATGATATGAACAATTTTCCTTGGCTGGGGTTGATTAGTACACATCCTATGCCAGCTCCATCCTGCGTTTTAGAACTGTAAAAGAACATGGTCCACATGTTAGGAATGTTAGTTTTGTTATTCAAACTAAATAATAAGTTAGTAAGTATGGGACATGCACTATTATGTATTTTTTGGCAGAGGCCTTATTGTAGTTCCGATGTTATTTCATAAGTCTAAGCTTCGTAACAACCATAATTAGTCTTGAAAAAATAATTTACCAAGATGGAATGGGAAAAGCTAATGGGTTTGTTTTTACCCTCCAAGTCTGCCACTGTGTGCTTCATGTGTGTTGCGTTGTTAAATCATATTTGATTTTCTTTTCCCTTATAAGGAAACACCAGATGGTACCAATCAGTAGAGAAATAACACTAAAGTTTGGCTGACCAATCTCTACTCAAGAGAAAACCACAAGTTTCTGGAATGTCTACCAAAACTATGTCTATAGTCTAATGAACCCTTGGATCAGATGACAATTTGATTAACACATCCTTGAGTTCTCCTTTCACTTTAACATATGTTCTATTTAACTGGATAATCCTAGTTTTTTTAATTTTTGGAACAACATTTATCTTTTGGAAAAAAGAAAAAAAAGGAATGATGTTGGAAGAGGCACCATAATTTTCTAAATAGTTATGTACGTTGAAATTAAAAATTTTGTAATTAAGCATAAAATGTGGTACTTGAGATTTTGAAAAAGCACCTATGATTGTTGCGTTTATAGCTAATGTTATCTCTACCTTGTGGATTTTTGGTGTATCGTTTCCAGAGGCTAAGCTTTCAACAGTAGCAATAGTTTATGTTTGAGTCTCATGGGGTTTGAAAGCATCGTGTAGAAGTTCACGTTGTTGTGGGAGAGAGAAAATATCAAACATAGAAATATTAGCTTTGATATTCTTAATGTCTTCAATCACATTATAATATGGGGCATGTAAATTTGAATCGTCCTTAGCTTGTACAGACTTTCCTTGAATTACCTTTTCATTGTTTCCAATAGTGCTAGACATGATTGGTTTATCTTTATTTTCTACAACAATTTTGTCGGTTTTATTGTTAGTTTTTTCTAGAAATGTTTTTCTTTGTTTTGGGAGAATAAGGGGAGGTGTTATTTTTCTAAGGGGAATGTTTTCTTATTTGGAGGATGGGGAATCATATAATGGACCTTTGTTGCGCAAGTTATAACCCTTTGGGGCAGTGGATTTAACGATCTGTGTATCTCTAGTAAATATTTATTCAATATGTTCATCGTTTGATTCTACACACCAGTCCCAAAAGGGAATAGCTGATTCTGGAGGATTTCTGTTACTAATATCAAAAGGAATTTGTGCACGGATTTCATCATCTAAACTGTGTTGATCCAACAACTAGTTTATTACTAGTGTCATAGAATTTATCCACTGGGGGCATGTCCATTCTGGATGATTTTGTTGATGGTAAGAGAAAAAACTATCGTTACCAAAACTATCTAAGTTAAAATCCATGTATGGTGGTTCAGCTGGTTGTGGCAGGTTGTCTGGTTTCTTAAAGAATGGGAAGAAATTCCACGGCTTTGATGGTCCTTCGCCAACATTCTTTTTAAGTTATACCACTTCATTTGATAACTTCTTAACCATTTAACCACATTATCAATATCTTTGGATTCTTTGTCGAGGGGATTAGTTAATAGCAGTGGGTTCTTCCCAACCCACTTAGCTTCTTCATAACGTGGATGTTGGTCATATGCAGATAACTCTCTTTCCACAGTCTCAGCTTCATCAAAGTTTAATTCCAATGTGTTTCTATTAGATCGTTTCATAAACATCCCTATGGATGGAGTTAAGGTAGTTGTATAATATTTAATAGATAAGGATTGAGTGAGAGATACCTCATGGGGAAATTTAATCAAGACATTAAGAAATATCTGGTTAAAATATTTTACTCTTTCCTTCTTGTCCATTCTGATGGATTCTAGTTCATTATGCAGGGATGTAGTTGTTTTCATTTCTCCAAATTTTCTCTTAAAGAGTCTTTCGAAACTCTCCAAGACTGTGATAGATACGGCTGGTAGGCTGAAATACCAAGTAGAGGCTTTTCCCAAAAAGGTGTAATGAAATAGCCTATAAACTACGTTATCATGTTTGACACCTAGAAGATGTATGGCTAAAAGGAAATTATTAACATGATCTTCTGGTGATCCGGGTTTGTCTAAGTCAAATTTCGGTAATATTTTATCAAACTTCCTTGGAATTTCATGAATTTCTCCAGCCAAATTGAGATCTCCTTAGGCTCTCCATCGTGGTATAACCTCTCTTTGAATCTTGTTTTCTCCCATTATTTTTTCTATGGTTATTTCTAGTTGTTCACTTCCGAATTATTCTTGAGGTTCGACAAGGACACATGAATCTCGACTTAATGGTATTGGAACCTATTGTAAACAAGTTTCAATAAGATTGTCTACAAATTCAACGTAGAAATCAGGATCTATGTTAGGATTTTCTACATGGTTTTCTTTTCTCCTAGGGAGTTCAAAAGATGTAGGTAATTTTCCAAGAAATTTCACGTAAGTAGGAATAATTCTATAGGTTTCATGGAGTTATTCCTGAGGTATGTGAAACCATGTCTCAGAATGTATTTTAGGACTACTAGAAGCACTTCTGAAATTAGCCTTTGAGTCTTTGTAAATAATTTCTTGTTCAGACTCGACTCAAGGAAACAAGGTAGGATGTGAGTTGGGATTACTCATTGAAGACTAATTTTGTTTATTGTTTAGTTCATGTATGTAATGAAGTGGGTGGTTGTAATGAAGAGATGTAGATGAATACCATGTATGTAAAGAAAACTAATATATCACTAATCTCTTATAACCTATCCTATCTAGGAGAAATGCTAATGTAATCGGTGAGTTATAATGCAACCAAAACTTTGAACAACTTTAATATAGTTAGCTATATAAAAAGAGAAATATTGGAAACAAATAGCATACGTAAGTGTGTAACAAGATTATTCTAGATCACAACAACATATATTGAAACAACTCACAAACTCAAGACATTGGAATATTCAAAGGAATATCAATAACTGTGGAATATCAGAGTTTGTATAAGAATTAGTCTACAACAAAACAAAGCATTCTTACAGTCCATAGAAACATCAGATATACTCACTTGAAATAGTTCAAAGTTCTGATATGTTTCTACATAGAATTCCTTCTATAATATGTTGTCCCTAAGGGGTTATCAATATTCATTAACACAGTATAAGTTCTCGAAAAGATTCTTGGGTCTATACAATGCTTGAAAAGCCAAAAAAAGTCCTTTCTAAGGGAGTCTCTAGTCTATTTTATACAAACAATAGTAATTTTCATTTGTCTTTTCACCATTTTCTTGAAGAGGCAGTTAAAAACCTATTCACATTCCCTTCTCTCATGAAAAGTGGCAAAACAGGTTGAAACTTGAGGAATTTAGGAAAAGGGTGAAAGAAAAAGAAATTGTTTGTCTGTTTCCTTATGAAATTTTGCTATGGAAATAAGTTGTCTATACCTCCAACTGGTTATACAATGCTTCAATCCTCCTGTAAGATAGTTTCTCCAACATTTCTTCAATTATGGCAATACTATCATCCAGGGTACTCATATCCTTCTCCAGTCTTGTAATATAAGCTCGTATCATGGTATGGAGCTTCATTGGATGTATCAGATGTTGATCAATGATATCGATAGAAACACAGGTTGATGCTTCAACTATTTGTCTCCTTTGACTTGTACTTTCCTAGACCGCATTCACTAACTCTTCCATGACCAAATTCTTCCCAAGTTCATCTAACCTTGGGAGATGACCATTCCTTATTAATTCTTGGGTAGATTTATGAGTTATTGAATAGATCCCCATTCCCTTGGACGTTTCTTCTTTGTCCACTGATTTCCCTACCTATTGGCAATGATACAATGCATATAGGTTTGTTTTCCTTGATGATTTCCAAGTTCTGTACAATTCCGTAGGTGCATCAGGATTTTCTGCTATTCAAGTATCTTTCTTCTATACATTCCCGGATAGTGTAGTATTGTGTCAGCTACATTTGTATCTGATCTCTTTGTTCAATAACTGTTGTAGCCACATTTTGGAAGAGATCCAGGTTGGCATATAGATCAATGATGGAAACTTGTATCTCCTTCCTCACTTTTTCCAAGCTGGTTTTAAAATTGAGAAGACTCCTTTCATCCATATTAACTCACTACAACCTCTCTTCTAACTCTTTGATCCTCATTTCCTTTTACTCATTCTATTGGCACAACCTTTGTATATTTTCCATAGTTGCATCCATGAATGCAAATCCTTCCCTAGTTTTTTCCACAGGGTCTTCCTTGACATCTCCTGTGATAGAAACCTGGGTCACTACTAACAAAGGAGCTCCTTCTGTTGCTGGAAACTTTTTAACTCTTTCTTGTACGATTCAGTTGGTTTTTCTATCATATCTGAATCTGCGTAGATGCAATATTTCGGATAACCAAAAAGGTTCCCAAGGCCCAATACCTAAACCACTACTTGTTGTTTCTACTCCTGCACCTGTGGTGGATGTTCCAAGGACATCCAATTCCATCAGGTGTGTGTCGCCCTCTCTATCATCTGCATTATTTTTCTACCTTTCTTCTTCAGTAAATTTATCTATTGCTTCCCTTTTTGCTAATTCTGATGCTACTCTTGTCACTTCAGCTAACTCTTTTTCCTTTTCGGTAGCAACTTTAACTTCAACCTCTGCTTTTTCTTTTTCTTCATTTTTTGCCATGGATTTAGCTTTGTCATCTTCTAACTTTTTTTTTCTTTTTAGCATCATTTCTCCTCTTCAACACCTTCTCTTTGTCCCTTCTCTTTTTATCATTTGGTGCTTCTTCATCCTCTTCTATGGAACTTGAATGAGTCGAGAAGGAGATGGGGGAATACTTCTCAGCTTCATCTCTCTTTGAATCTTTTTTTGTTTCCTCTCTTGCATATTCTTTGTCTGTGATCCTACCTTTTGGTTGATCCCATCTATTGAAAATGACCTCGTCATAAGTCCTACAATTTTGATGTACTCCTTCTTCTTCCCAGAACTTGATGGTGTACTCATAAGGGAGTCTCATACTATGAAAATTCTCTTTGAATATGTTCTTAGGGCCGTGTCTCCTGAATATTTCCTCTCCAAAATGGTAGGAGAGAAAGATGTCTACATTTAATTGGGCTTGTTTGGTGTTTTCAAAGAATTAGTTACCAATGTAAATAGGCAATGGAGGCCAAATGTCTTTCTTCGATCTAGATAACATTCCTTCGACCCCATGTATGATGGTTTGATATGCTACTTCCTGGAGCACAAGCTTGTCGGGGATGAACCTAGAAAGTAGATGAGGTGGTTTCATTGCATGGTATATCCTTATATATGTACCATTTTTCATTAAATACCAATCCCCAATCGTCCTTATAGATGCTATGGCCTTGTCAGTCATACATGGTGGGGAGGTGAAAAACATAAGCTCGTACAGTGGGGCGAGGAAGTGTTCACATATCCTTTGATAATATGTTTGATATTTGTGATCCCAAAGCACCTTGAAGTAGATATGGATAGAGGCATCAGTGGAAACCCAACTCCATCCCATGTTTGGGTATTTGTGAGAAATGCACATTATGTATAGAAGATATGAAGACATGTGGAAATTGGGGAAGCTCCCTAGTTATGCTTGTGTATCTGTTGAGATAGAATCTTTGAGATTCTCAGACAATTTGTCTGCACAATTGAATGAGGCTTCTACATTTGCACAAAAATATATCAGGGGCATGTATGAGAAGGGAAATTGGGTTGCATCTGGTTCCCCGTACAACCTGCACAACATGGATACCATATATTGGTAGGGTCTTTGTAAATTTGTTGTGGGTTATCAGCTTTTGGGTCGATATTTGAATTGCTTGTCTACTTTATACCAAGTAGGGAATACATCCTTCGATGTGAGCTCTAATTTGCTAAGTAGGTGACCATCTAGCTTTTTTTTTCTAGCCTAAATATGGTAACAGTTAGCTAAGTCATCGGGCCTGAATGAAGCTATAAGATCTTTCCTTGCATTAAAGACATACCTACTATCTATGTTTACATTTTTCAATATTGTAACATCCAAATTCCACTGAACACATATTCATATCACTAATTTATTCTTTGAGGACACTTGCATGCAAGCGATCCGACTAAACATGGTACTATATGAATAACAGATTTGGTTTATGAGTTAAAGTTTATGCTATAATTGAATATTGAACTTTTGATATGTTATTTATATTGATATATAACATTGACAAGTATTATGATGATGTTTCCTGAGTGTCCAAGAAACATAACATGATGAGGATGTTGACGACATCAATGGAATACCTTGGACTCTAGATTGAGTCAGGGGGTGTACTTTTGATTTTGATTATGAGTACTTGATTTTATTACGCATGTATTACGATGATTATTTCAGTTATGGATTTCATGTATAAGAGTTATTAATATTATTTTGTCAGTGGATGCGGGCATGGTGATGCTTGCTAATCCGACTCACATATGGAGTAAATGGGTCATACACAGATATCAAATAGGTTAGGGAGAGGTGTCGTAGTGTCTTTGTCATATCCTAATAACACTCTCGACATGACCTGAACTGAAGGTTAACGACTACCTTGTTCTTTAGAAGTTCACGATGTTGTGAGAGAAGACTAAGATAGTCGCTCATGAAGATTTATGAGGAGCACACAATAAGGTGTATTCCTTATTCCTCAATAAGCCCTTATTCCCGCATAAGGTCGACAAGTGGAGTATTCACTACAAGCGTCAGAAAACTTCCATACTAAGTAAAAAATGAGCATCAGAGAGAATGGCGAGTGACACCCTTGGATCACATCGGTGCGTCTTGAAGGGAATGTCATATAATAAATATAAAATGAAAATAAAGAAAATGAAACTTGAACATCTAGAGAAATTAATAAAAATTTAGAAGACCTTAGAGGATGAAATGAATACTTATAAATTGTTAGAAAAGAGAATATAAACTTTATATAAATTTATGAACATGAACATAATAAAATCGAAGTCTAAATGTTTATGCCTAAATAAATTTATAATAATGGGTTTAAGGGAAATTAGACTAAATAAAAAATAGTAGAGAGAGAATACAATTTTAGACATATGCACAGTGTGTGCATGAAATTAATAAAAGAAAATTTTAAATTAAAAGAAATTATTTCATGAGGAAATGTGTTGTCAACATAGAGTTAGAGTCATAAGTAAAACTAAACTCTAAATCCTAACTAAGAGAAGATTTCTAATCAAACTACAACAATAAATTAGTTATGAGACACAATAAAGGATAAATTGGGGAATTAAGGGACAACTAGGAGAAAATCTAGGAACTAATTGTGGAGGTGAGGAAAATTTCAAAAAATATATTTAATTAAAAATAAATAAACATGTGCAACTTGAGGGAAGAGTGACATGTGTTTGGGGTGAATAATCTCTAATTTAATTATTAAAAATTATCTAATTATTTTTGAGATGACAAGTGTTAAGGTTAAAATTCTTATGGGGAATTAAGGGACAACTAGGAGAAAATCTAGGAACTAATTGTGGAGGTGTGGAAAATTTCAAAAAAAATATTTAATTAAAAATAAATAAACATGTACAACTTGAGGGAAGAGTGACATGTGTTTGGGGTGAATAATCTCTAATTTAATTATTAAAAATTATCTAATTATTCTTGAAATGACAAGTGTTAAGGTTAAAATTCTTATGGGGAATTAAGGGACAACTAGGAGAAAATCTAGGAACTAATTGTGGAGGTGAGGAAAATTTCAAAAAAAATATTTAATTAAAAATAAATAAACATGTGCAACTTGAGGGAAGAGTGACATGTGTTTGGGGTGAATAATCTCTAATTTAATTATAAAAAATTATCTAATTATTCTTGAAATGAAGAGTGTTAAGGTTAAAATTCTTATGGGAAATTAAGGGACAACTAGGAGAAAATCTAGGAAGTAATTGTGGAGGTGAGGAAAATTTCAAAAAATATATTTAATTAAAAATAAATAAACATGTGCAACTTGAGGGAAGAGTGACATGTGTTTGGGGTGAATAATCTCTAATTTAATTATTAAAAATTATCTAATTATTCTTGAAATGAAGAGTGTTAAGGTTAAAATTCTTATAAAAGAAGGGAGAAATATGAGTAATGCACCCTATTGTTAGATGACTAAAATGTTGTCAAAATTTCCTGTGACTAGATTACTTGTGTTCATAATCTAGTCACAAGATTAAAATGTACATTGATATGACGTAATTGATGTGTTCAATTCATATGGTAATAATACAATGTGATGAATGAATACATATGTTTTAGATGCATTAATTTTCAAATGTTTTTTAATGATTTTCCTAATGTGATAAGGAAGACAGATATGTACATTGACGTGGGATTGTTTCAACATTGTATGAACTCCAAATTGAGTTAGGGTATTATAATATGTTGTGCAATTAATGAAATGCTTTAATTTATGATTATGGAATAATGTGATGCCTTTATTTTAATGTGTGCGAGTATAGGGAATATGCTTGTTGATTAGCCCACAAATGGGTAATTAGGTTGTATGGAAGTGTACATGGTATCACCAGGAGAGGAGGAACAACATTCATGTTTCCACCTATTAGCACTCATCTTCCATGATCCAGGTTGAAAATCTAATGACACGTTTACCTAGAGATTGCACATTGTTGTGAGGGTAGGATATAGATTTAGCCACTCATGAGGTATTNTAGAGATTGCACATTGTTGTGAGGGTAGGATATAGATTTAGCCACTCATGAGGTATAGTTGAGGGGCACACAATAAGATGACATATTTATTCCTCAATCACCATTAGTCTCTCAACATGTTAGTAACAAAGTTGAGTTAATGCAGTTTCAGCAATTGCACCATTTACCCCACCAAAGAAAGTAGATGCTTGAAGGGCATGCATGAACATGGCACCCTTAGTACTTATTAAAAGGTAACCATTGAAGGGCATGCAGAAACATGGCACACTTGGTATTAGTTATAGTTGCGAAGTATACATGAAAATAATTTCAACAAAGTCGAATTTATTGCTCTTCGTACATTTCTAGAAGTTTCCTCATTGAAAACAATTTCCAAGTTTCAGATAATGGGGGATTCAAAATTAGTGATCAATTGGACAAACAAAAAAATTCAAGTTCCAAATGTTTGGTTGGAGCCTCTCTTGTTGGACATATCCAATGCTTTACAGTCTTTTGAGTGGCTTTCATTCAACCACATTCTCAGGAAATTGAATACCAAAGTCAATCAATTGTCTAAAGAAGCATTGTCTTTGCTAGTTGGAGCCTTTGTTATCTATGATTTTTTTGATAATATGGAGTCAGAGTCCATGGAATTCCAACTATAGGATTGTGCGGCTTGTTTTCCCTGTTGATATTTGCTATCCCTTTTCTGGTAGAATTTTTGAAAAGAAATGTAAGTATTTGATGTACAAGACTCGTTTCACAGTATGTATTTGAGAGTTTTAGGCTATATAGTTTAGTAAGGAAGCCTCAAATTCTAAAGGAGATATCTCTACTCACATATATTCTCTTAGCACTCTAGGATCCATCTTTTTTATTGGACCAGTAACATGTATATTCATTATGAATATAATGATTTATTTTTTTTCAGCAGAAAAGAAAAATACATGAAAAGATGGTTGATTAAGCATGCACATTTTATTTAGTTTGAGAAAAGTTAAAAAGCATGGCTGATTGAATTATTGAGCATATGGGTTATTACATTTCATAAATACAATATATAAAATAGTTTAATTAAAAGTCATTAGAAAAAATAAATGCATTCTAGAATGTGTATTAAATGGAAAAGAAAATCATTTTAATTAACTAAAAACTAGTTAATCACTATTAATCACTATTTTATATAGAGATTTACTTGTGTAGTTGTGCATATGAGTGACTCATAGGTGGGTGAATAATAGGTAATTAGTAAAAAATAAAATTACATGTTTGTATGAGATGGACAAGTGGCTTGAGCCGAAGCCTATAAAATGAAAGCTTGAGCAAAAGGACTCATACTTTTTACACCCTAATATTGGATGGTTTTTCATAATACTAAACTTTCTATCAGTGATCGTTGATGAGTTTGGTCTATTGGACAGTGTTCTCAAGGTGGATATTTCCTCTCAATATTACCAACTTCACTTTCTTCTCATTTTTTCTAGTTGATACATTTCATACAACCTCATTGTAGTTTGGTGTCCCTTGGGAAAGAGAGTACCCATTGGAGTTGGTAGGGTGGTCAACTAGTGGACTATCCAATTATCAATAAGGTTGATGCAAGACAAAATTCATGCTCACAATTCGAGCAATGACAAATCAAAAAAAAAATTATGGTAATCCTTGCAAAGTTTACTTGTCCAACAAACAAGGGGGTCTCATACACCGATTTGATTGTGCCTTAAAAATAACTGATTATTATTATTATTATCGTCATTGTTGTTGTTTGTACAATAATTTTATAAAATGTATACGAATAGTGAAGTTAATTATTTGATTTTGGGAAATATTTAACTGAATAAATTTGCCATTATTATTTTTTTCCAAATAAAATAATAATAGTATAACACATAAAAATAATATAAGTGCTATCGACATGATTTAATATATATCACTAGCTGTCATTTTATAGGAAATAAATTAGAATTGCACTTTGAACCGTGAGGTAAATGATAAGCAGTGTTTTCATATAATTGCATTGTTTGTTCAACGCTTTACTCGCTTGGAGAATGAGTGGAATATGCCACTAAGGTAATATGCATGAAATCGATCATCCATTTTGATAATTAAAAGTGAAATTCGCAATGAATAATGTCATGTTTAGAAAGTAGAGTTGGTACTTTTAATTTAGGCTTTTTCATAATAATGGTTGGAATGTGCTAAGAGTTAAGAGTAGTAGGGAAGGTTGATATCACAATTAATATACTCATAAATGAGTAAAACTCTCCCACTAGATCTTTCATGTTTGAGTATCACTCTATACAATTAAATTCAAAGCATTTAATTTGAATACAAATTTTTGACTCAATTTTTTTTTGGAAAACAAAGTTAAACTTAGATTTAAAGGTTTTTATTTGATTCTGTCAAATTTTTTATTCAATTTTTTCAAAGATCGAAATTAAATTAAGAATTGCATTAAGATATGAAACAGTTTTTTTTTTCTTGAAGAGGAAAATTTTATAACAAGCATCGTCCAGATACAACTAGTTTGTTGAAGCTAGTGCAAATATCTAGATCATTTGGTGCTTAGAATGTTCAATCATGGGATATACAACTTGCCTCCAAGACACAACACATTCTAGTGACAACAAAACTTGAGCAATATCTTAATAACCCTACATATTCTCAAATAAGGGGGTAGACTTTAGTTCTGGACTAGTAAAGAGTGATGTATCTTACTTAAGAAATCGTGTGATAGCATTCCTACCAAGTAAACACTTTGCTAGTGAAAAATAGTTTTAGATTATATTCTAAGACCATATGGTAATTCTAGCCCTACATTGTAGTTAATATACCTAGTTTACATAGCACCTTACTATTTTCTCAAGAACTCTTTCTAAACCTAGTCAACCCAACTAACTTTGACACAATGCCCCATAACAGTTTAACCTCATGTCTTTTAGGAAACTTGGAAAGTCTAATAACATTTATTGATATTTATATAGTGAATTGTATACATTTTTTCCTTACATTATAAAAATAAGGACATTTTTGTTTTTTAAGTTTAAAGTTACTTTGTGTTATACCTTGGTAAACGAAGTAGTGAAATAGTTGCAGAGAAGGAATGCCTTATATTTATTGTCACATAAATAATGAAATCTTATATGTCAATTTGGTATTTGAATAGAATATGATTTTAATTTATTTTTTTAATTAATTATTTATATTTTTTTCACTTAAAACATATCACTTAAAATTTTATTATTATTATTATTATAATATATATTATAAAAAAATCTATATATCAAATGGATTTTTTTATTTATTTATTTAAATTATAAGTTAAAATGTATTCAACCATTTATAAATAAATGACAAACATATCATAATAAAAATTACGACCATTTTTCCTCTTAACCCTAAACTAAATCCAATATAAAAATATGATAATATAAAAGTAAAGAAAAAATGCAAACAAATATAAATATCTCATAATAATTACATTATATTATACCAATAAGCTTTGGTTAATTTTGGATGTTTGATGTGGTGGTTCTTGATCTTTAGTTCTTTCATGTTAAAGTCAACTATAATTGACCACTTATTACTTGATATGTATTGGTATATTAGTCAGTTGGTTTTGTATGTTTTTACATAGTTTTTAGTTTTTCAATATCATTTATTAATTTCTTTATTTTCAAATTAAAATGTTTTTTTCTAAATTTTAAAAAATTATATTTTTATTTTTTTATTTGTCATAATATGAAAACTAAATAATCTTAGTGAAGAGAAAT
Organism: Picea mariana; assembly: GCA_032191745.1. Classification (NCBI taxonomy): domain Eukaryota; kingdom Viridiplantae; phylum Streptophyta; class Pinopsida; order Pinales; family Pinaceae; genus Picea; species Picea mariana. The sequence goes on along the minus strand of JASDQU010736354.1, from coordinate 70,098 downwards.
ATTATTTCCTTATTTATCAACATTAAAATTGATTTAAAAAATTAATAAAACTTAATTGTATTAATATTTTATTTTTACTTTCCCATATGTGGTGACAGAGAGAGCATTACAGCCACGTGGAGGGGAGTTGGGACGGGGAGTTAATATAACCTCGGGCCCCCGTCAACTCGCACATTAACAAGCCATGCGCGCACGCAGAAGCATTCAAGGTCCGAGACCACTCGCGCAAGCAATGTGTACTAGCATTTACAAGCTGGTTTTAATGGTGGATATGACGGATATGGTTATAGCTATAGCCACCGTCTCCACGCTCATAACACAGATCGAGAGCCTTGGGAGCCAATTACCCGCGATCTCCCCGAAGCCTCGACATCCTGGTCGATTTTCTCATACCTGGACGCTGTTTGCGGACCTTGGAGGCAAACACAGACCTACAACATGCCAAGAATCCGAGGCAGGTCGCGATGGGGGGCAGCTTGGTATGCTGCACAGTCGCGCCGCAAACGAAAGGAAACTTTTGAACGAGCCATGGCAATGGCCACTA
>JASDQU010736354.1:37469-60625 GCA_032191745.1 Picea mariana | reverse complement strand
TCACTGTCACAACTCTTTTGTTTCATACATTTGCATTCATCTTGAACACAAGCCTTGCATGCTAGAGGGATTGAACTTTCAACAAAAGTTCTTGAACTTTCACCTTTATAGCCTTCTTGAGGAGGTGAACCTGAAACAAAGTTTGTTCTTGGAACTTTTTCCCTTGTCTCCTCGACTTTGGAATTTGCTCCATCTCTTCGTTCATATCCAAGACCACAATACTTGGGTCTCTCTTCAACAACAATAGGCTCAACAATGCCTTGTGCATGCTTTCCCAAACCTCTACCTTCATAGCCCATTTTTAACAATAACTTGGACCCTATTCCTCTTTTGTGATTTTCAAAAACACTAAAACATTCATCTTGAGAGGAATTTGAAGATAAACTAACATTGCATACCTTATGTTCATGCATGTACTTGGTAAGGGTTTCCTTTGCCTCATGGAGTTNCATGGCCATCAACTTCTCTTCAAGGGCAATGCTCTCATTTTTGTCTTCACGCATCTCTTTCATCAAATCTCTCATGGTTAGAATCTCCTTCAACATCTCTTTGTCAAAGAACTTGGATTTTGAAGAAGTATGAGAACTACCAATGTTTGAAGCTTCCTCCATCCTTGCAAGATATCAAACTTCAACAAAAAACTTGCACAATAATACCAACAACTAAATCTCAAGCTATCAATGGCAAACACATGAGAAAAAAAAACTATGCTCTGATACCACCTGATCTGAAAATAGAAGGCTAACTTGTTATGCTATGCAAGCACCCTCTACTTCATTAAAATAAACTTTACAGGACCTTGCTCCATGTGTTAAAATATGCAAGATAAAATTATGTGCTAAGTTTATGCTTCTTCCTTTAAATGGTTATGTGTGAGGAAAAGTTATTTTAAATGGTTAAATAAGTGCTTTAAAATAAAAACACAACAACATAACTTGCAGCAAATAAACCATCAAACTCACAGCAATAACAACATGATAAAGGAGTTCACCCCTCTCCGGGCTACATCTCCTTGAGATTCCATCAATGGACTTGGCTCTCTGGGATTAATTTGTCAAAAAGTTATTTTACAAGCCACTGCTCAACTCCAATGGAAAAACAGACTGTACCATTGGGATCAGAACACATAAAAACCCCAAAAATGACTAATAAAACTTTGAAAACGGATCATGGCTCATCCGGGCATGACCTCTTCTACATGTGGCCTTAAGCTTCCATGAGCTTCTCTATGGAAAAAACACCTCTAAAATTCCTCAAAAGCCTCTGAAATCTGTCCCAATGTGTTCAAAGCATAACAATTAGCTAAAAATGACTATTCAATCACAGAAAACAAACTTGGACTCACCAAAACAAGTCCTCAATCAATGAGGGCTTCAAGCTCCCTGGAGCTTCTTGAAACTTCAATGGTTAAAAACCTGAAAAAGAAGTCTTCAAATGGTTTTGAAAATAGTGCCACTAGATTCAGAACGTCCAAAAACCCCTAGCTGGGCTCTTACGACACCTCATTCGGCCAAAAAATGAAGAAGATAGGCCTCCTGCCATTTTCTTCCTTCAAGCTTGCTGTCTCTGGTTCGCCAAAACGCACCTATGTGTGCTTGAACCCAGAACACGATCCAAAACACGTGCTTAAACCCAGCACATGTGCATAACTGAAAATGGTCCAAACTGTAGGATGGTTATGGGCGTGCCAGCCCCTAACCGCCAAGCTCTCGGGCACATGGGTCTTCCATAAGACCTTGGGCTAGTGCAAAAGAGGGCTCCATTTTCCAAACGAATGGAATAATGACAAATGGCGGTGTAATAAAGAAACACTTGGCGGGTAGTTTTTTGGTTACACAACTATTTGAATCATATGTGTAAATGTAGGTGCGCACACCATAATATATAGCCGTGGGTCATATATAAAATAGCGCGCGACCAAGGGCTGGGGCTAAGCCCCGACCCGGTCGTGGCCCAAACCACACAAATATTCAATTTTAAATATAATCTGGAACATATATGTAATAAAAAACACCCGGTGGTGCGTCGGTTGGCGACCCTATGCCAAGTTGTTGCCCCTACCCAGAGGTCGCGGGGTCGACTCCTGCCAATAAAAAAATTTTAAACTAAACAACAAGTGACACGTGGTGCACACATATTGGGCCACGTGTCAACATACCATTAGTCACCAAAAGGACACGTGTCAAACGCTCATATGTCAACTATCTGCCAATCAAAATCTACCACATCATCACATGCCATCTCAGCGTACGGTCGTACGGCCCTGCCATGTCATCCTGTATGGACTATACGGACTGCACAGTCAACGTCCCTTTTTTTACCTGTTTGACGATTCGAACAGATCACAATATCTCTCACTCCCGATGTCCGTTTGCGAGAAAACGAGTTGCGTTGGGTTCGCAACGACGAGGGCTACACTCACGTTTGTTTTGAGGCAATTCCAAGAACATTGATTTTTGAGCTAAAATTTGACCCCTGGTCCAGATTTTGATCAATTAACAAAAGTTGGAAGCTTATCGAGAAGAAACTAATAAGGTCAAGAGAAATTTTGTTCCAAAGAATGTTTTGACTCTTGATTTTTTTATTTATTTACAATCCAAGTTCAAAAGGCCAACTAATCCGAAGACCAACAACTCCATGATGATGCATTTCCTGGTCAATATGGGAAAATTTGAACAACCTGAGTATGTTACCCTGGGCACCTTCTGTTCATATTAAGAAAAACGCACATTCACCAAATTATTCAAGAAGTATCAAGATGTTTTCTCCTGGACATATGACGACTTGAAGACTTATGATACACAAATAATACAACATGTAATTCCCATCAAAGAAGGGATCAAGCCATTTCAGCAAAAGCTCAGAAAGATACATCCTACTCTCAAACCTCTGATACAAAAGGAAATCGAGTTATATATGCCCGAATAATTTTTAAAGTAAGACATTCGACTTGGGTATCTAATATGGTGCCCGTAAGGAAAAAATTGGGAGAAATAAGAATCTGTATAGATTTCCAAAATTTGAATCATGCTTCCGAAAAAGATGACTATCCAGTTCCCCCAATGGAACAAATCCTGCAACTTGTCTCTAGATCTCAACTATTCTCCCTATTAGATGAAATTTTTGGATACATTTAGGTTGTCGTGGCAGAACCAGACCGATTAAAGACCACTTTTCAAACTAAATGGGAAACTTATGCTTATAGAAGAATGCATTTTGTTCTTATGAACACAGTAGCTACTTTTCAAAGGGAAATGGAAATTTCTTTCAAAGGATTAATCGGTCAAAGTGTGGTGGTTTACCTTGATGATGTCATCATTTATTTTAAAAAATGATAAGACCACCCAAAACATCTAAAGCAAATTTTTGAACGTTGCAAAAAATATGGAATTTCGCTTAATCCCAAGAAAAATGTATTCGCTATTTCAGAAGGAATTTTATTGGGACATGTTTTTTCTAAAGAAGAAATTTTGGTGGATCCAGTGAGAACCAAAGCCATTTTACAAATTTCTCCATCACACAGCAAGAGGTCTATGCAATCTTTTTTCGGCAGAATCAATTTCGTCAGAAGATTCATTATAGATTTTTTTGAAATTGTAAAACCTTTACAAAAGATGATTAAAAATGATGTGTAATTCAAATGGATATTGTTGGAGAAGGAAGCATTTGAAAATTTTAAAAATGCTATAGTCAATGCACCATCTCTTTGGAGTCTTGATTTTTCAAAATATTTCCCGCTATATACATTTGCATCTAAGCATTCACTAGAAGCAATACTCACGCAAAAGGATGAACAAGGAGATGAATACCCTGTTGGTTTTATGAGATTTCGGTTACAAGGTGTTGAATTGGATTATGCTCTGGTGGACAAGCAATCATTTTCTGTCCATAAAGAAATCAAGAAGTTCAAACCATATATCCTAAAAAATTGCACTAAAGTCATCATCCCACACCCAGAAGTGAGATCCTTGTTCGTTCAAAAGGAATTGGGTGAAAGACGAGGAAATTGGATGATGTCTCTCCAAGAGTATGACCTCGAATTCAAACTATCCAATATCGTGAAAGGTCAAGGATTGTGTAAATTAGTGACACAAGAAGATGATGCTAAAGAACATGAGCAGGAGGGTTGGAAAGATGAACTGCTAATGTATACTCAACAGGTTCCATATGTTCCAACATTTGAAGGATCATGTTATAATGATATTAAGTATTATCTACAACATGTCACCACTCCAGACCATCTCATTGCTCAGTAGAAAAGAGAATTGTGGCTGAAATATTTGTAGTATCAATTATTACATGGCATCTTGTTCAAAAACAATTACGACAGAGTGTTACTTAGATTCCTTGAAAGGAAGTACATTGGTAAAGTCCTGAGAGATATGCATGATGGACCGACTGGTGGTCATTTCTTAGGAGACACTATAGCTCACAAGGTGTTGAGAGAAGGATACTATTGGCCCACTATATTCAAAGATGCTCACGCGTACTCAAGAAGTTGCAAAGCATGTCAAAAAGCAGTAGGAAGGGAACATAGAGCTTCTTTTCCTCTCCAACCTATAGTAGTAGAAGAACCCTTCGAAAAGTGGGGCCTAGATATCATTAGTTAGATAAATACTCATTCATCCAAAAAACACAGGTATATTCTAATCACAACGGATTATTTCACACGTTGGATTGAAGCAATACCTTTATTCAAAGTGAACGAGGAAGTAGTAATTAATTTTCTTGAGATACACATTATCATGAGGTTTGGCATTCCTAAATCTTTAGTGTTTGATAATGCTAATTACTTTTCATATTTGAATTTATCTAAGTATGCACTAGAAAAGGGGATTATTTTAAAGTATTCATCTTATTACGACCCCCAAGGAAATGGTCTGGTAGAATCCACAAGCAAAAACATCATTTGTATCATTAAAAGAAGTGTGGTTGATCACCAGAGAAATTGGCATAATACATTACAAAATGCACTCTGGGACGATCGTGTCACTCCCAAAGCTTTCATCAGAACCTCACCTTACTTTCTTGCATATGGAAAAGAAGTTGTGTTACCCTTGAAAATTTACCTACCTTCCCTCCAACTTACATAGCAATCTCGAGGCAAAGAATTCCCTGTCATTCAAAGTCGTATCAATACCTTGTTGAACCTAGAGGAAATTTGTGATAAGACCAAAACCAAGTTTGAGGCTCACCAAAAAATAGTAAAATGTTGGTTTGATAATAAATCTGTGGGTGAGAAGGAATTCAAAGTTGGGGATCTAGTCCTAAAATGGGACAAGCCACATGAGTATAAAGGGAAACATTCAAAATTTCAACATCTTTGGCTTGGTCCCTACCTTATCAAAGAAAATATTGGCTAAGGAACTTTTCGATTACAAAACCTTCAAGGAGAAATCAATTCTCTCCCTACAAATGGCCAAATCCTAAAGCATTACATTAGTTAGCTATTGAGGCTACTGGTCACTTGTACATAAATAAAACATGTTTATGGTTTTTTGCTTTTGATTTTGTTTATTTATTTAGTTTGATGTTTCTTGATCTACTTGATTACTAGTTTTTCCTTTTTCCTTCTTGGTGATTTTTCTTGTGATTTTGAATTTCTCATGACCTGAATCAAGTCACATGCTTAAATGTAACACATCTGTTACAATCGGCCTAAACATCTATGTAATATGATGTCAATTATATTTTTCTCCCCAGACATGAAAACCCGTCACACACTATTATTGCCACACATCTGACCCTTGAGTACTTTTTTAAGGGATGGGGTTTCAATTTTTCCTTGATTCTGTAGCTTCCTAAATCCCTCAGATAAGAGCACCATTTCCTTATGCTCTCCAATAGATTTAGAATGAGTATAAACTTGTCCAAAAATGAGTTTTGGTTTGAGATTTATGGCCTTCCAAAGTTTTTGGGGTGTCATTGGCCAATGGCCACCCCCTTCACCATGTGGAATCCACATGGATTCACTTTCCTCGTACCATCTAACATGGCACTGTAGCGGCCCCAATCGTCATCCTTTAAAAATTACATGGCCATGGAAGAAGGTTTTATAGGGAAAGTCTCTATCGATTCATCACGGGATTATTCACTTCCAGAACCTCGGTGCTTCTTGTTTTCCATTTTACCTTACCATGAGACCGACTCTAGAACCTATTCCTTTGAACTTTGGCCTTCCCACACTCTTTTGTACAACACTAAATCTTCTCAGAGACCCGAAGCCCCAGAGCCTCTCTCTACTCCAGAATCTATGGTGGAGTTTTGTTCACCTTTGGATCTAACAGTTAATATTTACTTTCATGTTAACACATATAATTGTAAGGGTCAAAAAATCATTTCAGTTATGTTTTTTGAGTCACAGAGTTACATAAGTCATATGTTTTCATGTGTTCTTGTTATAGTCATCACTTAAAGTTTGATTTGAATAAGCTAAAGTTAGTCTTTCCTTGGTCTAGAGTATTTGGGTTGTGTCTTTTGTTATCATGACAAGGTGAATAAACCCTCATGAGTCACATCTTTGAGTTTTTCATAATCACCAAGGTACATGTCACACCTCCATGTTGTACACAAGATTCCCTTTGTCATCATTTATCCATTTAAGTGTCAAGTCAGAGTCGTGTGTATGCGTTTCCAACTCACTAGGAGAGTTCACAATGTACTCTAAGTACATCATGCTTTCATATGTCATCACTGAAAATTAAAGAACCATGGCAGAGGATATTTCATTTCTTTAGCACCATCTTTTAACCAATTTTTTCAGGGATCATGTCATCAAATATCCTAACAGTGTCCTCGAAGTATGCAATTCTTGTTTGAATAAGGTGATGCGAACTGGTAGACAGATGCTGCGAACTGGCACTGTGGACTAACTTAAGAGGATAGTTGTATGTTGGATAGCTTGCAAACATCCCTATGCAAATTCAAAGACATCAGAATCAAGCCCAGGTCCAACAAGTACTCCATGAGAGTTTTCATGTTATTTGAGGGTTGAGAAAGGGGTTTTGGCTGGTGTATCTATCAACGCTGCGAATTGTCCCATTATTGTGTTGACATATTTCAAATTCACTTTCATGATGTTCTGAGCCTTTCTCACTAAACCATATCATCTTTATACCTCATCCATCTTTCCCATCGCTCATAATTCACTAGATCCACTGATTTTCCCCAGCGTTGCGAACCCTTTGTTCCAGGTATTGTGAACTATGTGCTGCAAACAAGGATCGAACCCCCTATTCCAACATTGTTGAAACCCCGTATTTTTCATATTTTACAATATCAACTTTTAAAGAGTGACTCTGCACCCCTCTCAGCTTGAAATTTGTGGTTGATCATCTTTCAAACTAGGTTTAAATATTGCATGCATTATCATGCTTTTAAATGATACTTGTATTGTCATCAAAAACCCTGTTTTAAGTAGAGAATTCACAGGTGTTGATTTTATTTATATCTCATGTTTGAAGAATGCCCTATGTCATTCCTAAATGTGCATAAAGTGAGTTGTATAAAAACTTTGTACAAGGTCAACCTATTGAAAACAATTTTCCATCAAAACCCTAGTTTCCTGTATTCCTTGTTTTCATACGTCTACCTGTCATTAAAAATCACAGAAAAACATTCCTCAACAGTAGTATGGAAAGTAAACAACACAATAAGGCTCACAAGGGAGGGGATATTGTAATAATAGAACCCTATGATATGAATCTCCTTGACTTTGAGACTTTGATCAGGGAATCCTTTTAGAGGGTAGGTTTCATCAATTTCTGTCAAAAGATGCAGAGGGGGCATCCATAGGTAGCCAAAGAATTTGCACTCAAATTCAATGGGACCAAAACTAGAGAGGGGATGTTATAATTTGGAGTCTCAGAGCTGTCCATCTCTGTTGCAATAGAGATACCCAACATTGGAGAAAAGTGGTTCAAGGCAATGTCATTAAATGCTTCCTTCTCCAAGGAATTTCTTAAGCCAGAGTATCAGGGAGACAACTTGTCCAAAGGGATACCTAGAGGCCACATGCTTCAAGGTTTTGATAATATGCTGAAGGTTATCCAAAGGTATTTTACCTGTGAGGGGAGATTTAATAAGGTTTATCAATATCACATCAGGCTGCTATTACACTTCACGGGGAAAGAAGCAATGAACCTCCCTTTTTACCTCTTCAGAAGCATTAGTAAGATGGTTGATAGAGTTCAAGCCAAATATAAACAAGTGGAAAAAAGTGTTTTTCACTCTAGCCTTATTAAAATTTTGGTGATGGAAGAGTTAAAAAAGATAAACATTGATTGGGAAACATTACTCACTTCATCATAGTTTCAGCTAAATGTTCTCTGCACTCCATAGTCCAAGATACAAATCCCTACTCCTGTGGAGAGCACTGTGTGTTCAGAGGTTATCAAGAGGAAAAGGGGTGAAATGAATGATATAGATGACAGAGCCATAAATGAAATAGAAGCAGGAGGGACTTCACAACCTTCACACATGGGATATTCACCCATGGCAGATCCCACTCCTATGGAGGTTCCTTCAAGTAAATCCACAGGCCCGAGAGAAAGAAATCTTGTGTTTTCTTCACCCATTGTTGCAAACAAGGTTAAGACTAGGAGGCATTTCACTAGAGTAGCAACCAAGAAAAATGTTCCCGTGAAGAATGATGCAACAGAGACTTCATCCCAGAGGAAAGGTAAATCCAAATCTCTTGAGTAGCCCATTGAAATTATTGATGTCACTACTCCTCAGCATGAGAGTAATCCCACTTTCAAGAGGCTCAAGAGACAACTTAAAGAATTAAGGGCTGACGTTGATAAAATGAAAAAAGAAGACTTATATTCAAGGAAAAATCTCAAGGGAGTCATGGGCATGTACCATGAGGCCATTGTTAAGGATAGATTTATAGCCAACATATTTCTTCCCCTCCGCAGGCAGCTCAGAAATATCTATAGACAAAATAGATCTCATCAAGCTCAAATTAGAAAGTTAAAGGCAGAACTACAACCTTTTAAAGAAGATTTTTCCAAGAGAAATTTGGATGTGCTGGTTAAGGTTGCTACCAGGAGAATCTTTAGAGTTAAAAAATGAAGATGTTGAACCTCCTTAACCAATATTGGTTTTGGTCAAGTTTCCTATTTTAACCAATTTTACAACTTTTGAAGACGGCTATGTTTTTAAAACATGATTAGCTATTTGAATGTTTTCTTCTAGCCATATACCATATTATGAAGTTGTTACAACATTTTGGGACACTTGAGACAATTTTTGGGTGTTTTAAGCCTTTGAAAAATCAAACAAGCCACTACAGGAAAGTTCGCAATGCCTGGTGCTGTGAACTGGTTGTTTCAGACAGGCGCTGTGAACTCATGTTTTGGAGTTTTTGGAGGGAGGATCAACTACCAAGTGTCAAGATAGATGCATTCCAGTTGTCTAAGGATAAGTTTCAAGCTGGGAGGCCACCTGCCTAAATAAGATGTGCTCAAATAGACACATCATCAGTCTTTATGAACATGTTGCAAACGTTTCCAACATTAGCCTGAAATTCAACATTTTGTTTTCTTTATGTTATACACCCATATCCACACCATATTTAGGCACGGGAATCCTATGCTGGAGTTGTTATTCGAATTGTAAATTTTTCAATGAAAATCTAGGCTATATGATAAGCATTGTAAGACTGAAGGGAGGTTCGAATGGTTTGTGAGAAAACTCATATTTTTGATGTTGTCTATGTAGCAGAGAGTACCTCCTATTGTATGTACCAGACCTAAGACACTTTGGATAATATAAATTAGTCATGCTCCTTATCATCTTGTTGCTATATAATTCTGATTACAGTCTATTTAATGATTCATTTGGATGAATTGTATCTTTGTTGCAATGGAAGATATGATGTGTTACTCTTTATAATTATATCAACAGTTTCTCTTTGATTATGAGAATTTCTTATTTCAGAGGGTTTTCTTCATGTGTTTGTCAATACTACCTGATGTAGATGATAGGAATATTACATTTTTCTTATTACGTTTTCCACCTACTCACCTTATTTCTTAAATCCTTATCCAAGTTACTCAAAGCCTTATTTGTTGGTGCATATTGTATGGAGTAAGCTGTGATCGACATTCTTTTTCTAAGTTTTTCATCCATTTTCCACCTTATCATAAACACTTATCTCTAATATCCTGATGGGTACTGAGATTTCACTTATAACAGTCTAAGTGTGACTTTTAGTGCTAGCACTTCACTTAACACATAACTTGGACTTGACTAGAGGGGTGGGGTCCCATAACTAAATCATGTTCAATCTCACAATGCCACATGGAGCTATCCCGACAAGCCACATCACCATGATGCACGCGGCCATGTCCTATCGGAGCTTGACACTACAACAGGGGAAACTTCGATGCTTTGGCACTTCAATGGTTTGTTGCTTCAACCACTTTTCTCTATTTACAAATCCTTCGTAGTCCTGAATCCCAGAGTCTTTCCATGAGGCTCTGGCCTCCAACCCTTTTGGACCTTTCATCTTAGCACTCCAAACACTCAGATTTTTGAATTCTTGAACTCCCAGAGTGGGTCCCTCTTGTGTATGTGGCATTCTACACAGGTGTCGCTACTACCATATTCCACTTGGAAGATAAGTGGCGATGATGCCACCTTGACACGTGGTACCCATATCTCCAACCCTATACCATATACAATGAGTCAACATGACACATGGATTAGCCACATGCTGACATGTGGTGGATATATCATATAGTCGGACTCGACCATGTAATTTGGTCACATCATCTATTGACATCACTATTGACGATTAAAATCGTAACAGAGTTTTGCCCGCAAAGTGTTGCTAAAGCCTATTATTATTAAATAATACTAGTAGGTGGGACCCCCTTGTAGATTGGAGATTAGGGATGGGGCTTATTTATGTCGTGCTACTGTTCGACACTGCTTACATGGTGATATAATATTATTTTATTGGCGATGCATAAGGCATGTTCTGTGGTTTTTCTGCTGCTCTAGGTTCAAGTTTTATTTCACAACATCCTATGTTATCCTTGTTATCACTGCTATATGTGATTGGATCTATTACTAAAAGACCTGCACAATAAACATGTTAGCAATGGCATACACAAGCAATTGGAAAAAAGCAAAAGGAAAAATAAAATAAAAAGGAAGAAACTAAACCATGCTCTATACTATACTACATGCATCGATTTTTAATGAGTTGTTGTTATCCTAACTATTAAGTTAATAGCTATGCGATTTTGTTTTTGAGTTATATAGTTTATATGCATGGTGATTATGTTATGGCATAATTTGATGTGGATCGCACTATTAGCGATGATTCGATACATGGTTTATTGGATTATATAGTTGATATGTAATATGGTCAAGTTGGAAATGGAAGGTAGGATGTGGGTGGTGTATTTGACAAGTAATAGATGCAGATTCCAACGCATGGTTTAAATTAATGGTGTTAATGAAAATATTTTTGGCATGTACTAAGGAGTTAATGAACTGTGGGTGGAGGCGATGTGCATTTACTGCATGTCACCCTTACTCCTTTCCTTGGCCACCACCCTAGCTGGGCTATTGTTCAACCTTGTTGTTGTGGTTATGCTCCGATTTCTTAGTAGAGAGGAACTGCTCAGCCAACTCATGTTTTAAGGTGTTTGATTACAGGTATGCTTTTTTTTTTTTGGCCATTCATGAGTCTGCTTTGGTTATGAAATGGATATTGGCCTAGGTGTATTGGTTTGTGCTTTCTTTAAGTATTGCGACTGTGTAAAATTGTGATTTTGAAATGAAGCATTGATGGTTTTCTCTGCAATAATGTTGAAGTCATAGTATTATTGGTCATCCTAGGTGCTAGTATCCATAAGGGCTCTCTGTTATCCTTGCTAGTTTAGTTGGAGGTTTTTTGTTTGGTCTTAAGTGGCAGGCTATTTTCACACATTCATATCACTGTATCTAGAATTTGGATTTTATGGGGTTTAATGGTTGAAAGCACTTGTGTCACCACACATTGTCCACCTGGGCATTGATTTGTTTTCACCAAGGTCGCGCAGTGGCTAATTTTTTTCTTTCTCGGCCCTGTCTTCACCTCAACGTTGTGGTTGTTTTACTGAAGAGACACAAGGGTTATACCCTACGTGTGTTAAGTATCGTTACCAGGCCGAATTGGAGCCTCACTCCTCTGTTATAGCCTCTCCTGTCACAGGTTTTCGTCACCTTGTCCACATAATAAGTTGTGGTGTTCTCTGTGTATACGCCATTGGTATAGGAGGTTTCCACCATAGAGAACAATTGGCCTGGTCTCCCTGTGTTGGCCACAGAGTGAACCCTTAACTCTACAGGTTCGAGGATTGATAGAGAAGACCGGCATGGCCTCTCGGGTTTACTATTGGTTATTGTTGGATGGTTGTGTATTGTCAACATAATTGAGTAAAATCTCGCCCAGTTGGTCATGTGACAATCATGTTGGTTTTGGTCACTGCATGTGTTATTACAATGGATAAACCCTGCATTGTTAATTGGACAGTTCAAAATGCACAGTCGCTCCCCTTTTGTTTGATAACCCAATATTGTTTTAATTGAGAAAGTCATAGCCTTGCTTCATGTCGATGCACATTGGGTATGTGTGGCTTCCACAACATGTTAGGTCATTTGTTGATTGTTATGACAGTCCAAGTATAGGCTAAACACTGAATTGATTTATTGAAGATTGAGGTTGATACACAGTCACTTTCTTTTGCATTGAAGATTATTGGGATGTTAAAAACGACATTGGTTACAATTGTTTAATGATGTACGCACATAATGGATTTGTATGTGTGGTGTTCCTACACCACGAATAAATGGTCATTGTAAATATGATTTTTTTTTGGGCCAAATGGTTATGGAAACTGGTATGACTATGGCAATTCCATCCACTACTTGCATTATGGTTATTTGATTGCACCATCGAGGAAGAGCCCGAGTTTTACACATCATGTTTTTTATTGTAGTTGGATTAATATGAGAAATAATGTATTAAATTGATAGCTCGACACGATTGGTTGAGTAAATGATACTGTGACTATGTGTTAGAATTTTCAAATGGGAATGTTGCATCGTGGTGTTTGAGTTATGACTGCCCACCACGTATGATATGGATATTTTTTGGGTTGCGCACTCAAAGATAGTCACAGAGTTTTAAGCATGACTTTGTTGCAATTCAATTATTTGTTTTTTGAAGTCAAGCATGTTGTTGCTTTGTTGTGTTGGATGGATAGCCCAACAATTTGATTATTAAGATTCGTGTTGAATTGAGTTTGTACAGTCATAGAATTACACTTGCGTTGATTGATTTTTTTGTGTTTTCTATAGCATGGCATGAGTTGGAATGGTGGTTGTTTTATATTTGTTTAAATGATGAGTCAGGGTTTTACAATTTAAGTCTGGATTTTTTGGGGTTGGCTGTCCACTATGTATGTCTAATGAATATCATGCATTTTAAATGACAATCCTGATTGCAGTAACCATATAACTTCATTGCAATTTTGAATCACGACTTTTGAGTGTATTTGATGATTGAAGTAATGTGTGGGCAGTGGTTGATTTTGATGGTTAACAGAGTGGAAATGGTTACTATTATACATTTGAAAATTGTTATAAGATGTAAATTGGATGAATAAGAGGAACATAACTACCTTACAGATTGTTGTGGAATGCATATTGTCTTGTTGATGCCGCTGTGTTAGATATTTGACTATGAATAGCGAACTAGTTAATACACAGTAATTCTTATTGGGTCACAATGATCATTTGGTTGGTGTATATCCTTTTGACAGAATGATTATATGGATTAATTGATTAATTTTATGAAAATTACCCACTCTCATTCCCCCACCATTATTTCACTTTTCTCTAATTACAACCCCATTGCTTTCCCACATTCATTTTTTACTCCCTGTTCTAAATATGATTACAATCAAGAAAAATTCCGTGTTGAAGCAGTTGGTAGTAGCAACATCTTGGTTGAACTAAAATGATGTTTTCTTTGGTTTGCATTTGATTGTTGTTGTCTTTGAGAAGTAACCGTATCCTCCCCCCCTCATCATATCATGTTTCGCTCAATACAAACCCCTCACATATCCCAGGACCCTTTTATTCACCCCCTACTCATTGATAAACAGTAGAACAATTTGTATGGATTGGATTGCATGAGTCAGATACATTGTTGAGCCAAATATATTTCATATTTTTAAGAGTTGTCATGTATGGTTATTTAAAAAGACTATTTCCTAATCAATCATGCATGCATGAATGGGCTTTTTCAGCTGAGGTAGCCATGGCAGAGGAAATAGAGGGAGAGGTAATTGGAACAGAGGCCCAAGAAGGCCAAGGTTATCCATACATTTTGATGATGACTCACAAGAGCTTGGTCCATTGTTTCAGGCCATATTTTTCAATTGGATTGGGCAAGGAGTGGTCCAATACAGGCCTAAAATGCCTCCTTTCTATGTCCCGCAAGCCCCTGGTATCCCTATGCCTCCTCATGTCTCATTGCAACCCGAGGTTCCTGAAAATCATGTATGGCAAGAGATTGTCCACCCAACAGTCTCCCAACATCGTGGCGGCCTAATTTATCCCTACCTTCTCCTCCGTCCATTAAACCCATTGTCCAAGCTTCCCCCTACTCACTAGTGCAGTCCTCTTATGCTAGCAAAAGGTTGAAAAATGAGGCCCACCATGCCCTTGACAAAGGAAAATCCACTGCTTCCCATTCCTCACCCTCCAATGGTTTAGACAAATCCTTTTCTTCCTGGATGCATTTGAGGGACGATTGTTCCCATGTGATCAACGAGATTAGGCCTAAAGGCTCAGTGCAACCAAAGGAAAATTCATGAAAATAGAAGGGTGACAACAATAATCAAGGAAAGATTGCATCTCAGAGTGGGAAATATGGCTTTTGAGTTCTTATTTTATCTATTGTTGATGACAATTGAATTCAGGAATTTTTGGACAACATGGTTATTTTTGGATATATGAGTAATATTTTTTTTGAAAATAATTTCAAATATCATGAGCTAAACTGTCAAATGTGAGTATAATGATGGGAGCCACAAGGAGGTGTGTTTTTCTTAACTGAATAGTTATGTTATGATTGTTATGAGATAAAGGGAGTCACAAGTGTCAGTGTTTCATGAAAGCCTACACATGAGATCTAGCTAAAGCAATTACAAACAAAGATTAACAAGAAAATAAGAGAGATTCAATATGGAAGAATGAGAAAATATATTCACACTACTCCAATGAGATGATGATTGATACACAGATCATGATCAATATGATACAATGAGTGAGTGAAATACACTCATATATAGGGAAAAACATTCCATAATTAAGAAAAGAAATCAAGCTGTTATCTTTCCTTAGGAATGTATGCATGCATAATAGTGATGGTAAAAATAGAAAGTCTAAAATAGAACTAGTTAGTTAACTCCCACTGAACTAGTGTGTCGAAAATAGAAATTTCTCCAACACCCTATAGCATACCTAGCCACCCATAGGCCGAGGTACGCCACCTTCAAGCCCACCCTTGGACTTCGTAACTCTTACCGGTACCTTATTTACTTAATAAAAATGCATAAGATAAAAGATTTAACGACATGCACAACAATATCCAACAAGCATGCATAATCTAATATTTAGTTAAATGATAATTAAAATGCACAAAGGAATACATTCATACACAGATAATAATATCACAACAGAGAAAACTTATCTTTATAAAAAGGCGACACCAAATGGTTGCATACCAAGGATGTTCCACCCAACTGTAGACACTACTGCTCCAAATCTCAACAACAGTGTCAACCCCGAGCCAGGGCTATTAATCTACAAGGACGGTTCAAGAGTTGTTGGCACAAGGGAAGACCCAGGGTTCAATGCTACAAGAGCACACCAACAAATCCCTAACTACCGGCCCTTTCGGCAACACCTGCGAAGCAGATGAAGTCTCACCCGAGGTAGAGGCAAGGGTGGTTGCAAGACTTAGGTGTCTGCAACCTTAGCTGGGACACAGATCTGTGATTATATCACTTATAGAGAAATTATCATCGATCATTCATTACTATTCAATCACTATTCTACTTTGTAGATAGCACAAAGCATCGTAGCATTCACTTAGGTCTAACATATATTTAATCACTTAGCAATAGTAAAATAGATCGTATCTGGTAGATCAAGCACAAAGAATATTCCTACATATCAGATCTGACATTCATACACATTATTAGCACTAAGCACAAGAATATCCCTCTAATCATCTAAATTCACTTAGAAAAAGAAGATATAAACACATCAAGCCAAAGCAGAAAGCATAAAACATAGTATTTACATGGGTCACCCCCACCCTGGGGCTACGTCCACCAGCTCTTCTTATTTATTATCTTCAATCAATCATCTACATGCATAGAGGCACACAAACCCCACTCTACATTGGACAAGAGATCTACTCGCACCTCGCCAGATCCTCCTTCCCCGAGTTAGGTCAAGGGCCAACATGCCCCCAACACTCACATGTGACTCGTCCCGAGTCACTCTGGTCTGACCAATTTTTCCTCGAATGCCTCGATCTTGACCCGAGTTGCTTCGACTTGCTACTTTGTTGTGGTCTCTTGCTCAGTGAACTCCTGGATTACCGCATCATTCACTGACCCTTATAAGCATTGTTCTGCTATGAGGATGACCTGGTCTAGCTCTGCTCCTTGGCTCTTGACCTCTGTAAATAGCAGACATGCCTTGTCTTGCATAGGTTGAAGTCGTTGAGTGACTTCCATCACTTTACGTTGAATCATATGGATCTGCTGCTGTGCTATGCATTGTTCATGAGACCTCTTCATTCTATCTACTGCTGACAGGGCCTTCAGCTGTGCGCGTAGCATATCTGCATGATTTTTTGCTTCCTGGAGATAGGACTCCAACGCCTATAATTCTGGATTCTCTGTAAGGTTTTCGTATGTCTGGCCGCTCTAGTTACTTAGCTGCTTTCACTCTAAGGAAAGAGATTTTTATCTGCCAACTATGCTATGAGCAGTTGCTTCTCACTAGTCTCTTATCTCCTGAGGGGTTTTGGGTACAACACGGAGTTCTAGATCTGCGATGCGCTGCTGGAGATTTTGGATTACCTCTTCGAGTTGTGACACCTACTGTGAAAATCGTTCTTCATTCTGTACTTCGACGATTGTCACAGAGTGAAGTTCTTTATTGACCCTTTCCTTAACTTCAAGTTGCTCGGTGAGAAACTATCCCTTGCTTTGTTGTAGCTCTACTTTCTTTTCATCAAACTTCTCTTACATAGCAAGCTTCTCTGATTCTGCATTATTCCACTATTCTAGCAGAGCTCCTTGTGCTTTCACCAGAGCCTGGGTGGCTTGTGTTGTTTCCTCCTGTGACCGTGGAAGGCGAGCTTCGACTGTATCAACAATCCAGTGGAGTTGAGCTGGCTCATCTCCCAGTTCTGATGTTCCTGCTGGTAGAGACATAGTGGAAACTGCTCGGCTGGATTGTAGTGCCTGCTGCACTTCTTGAAATTCGACCTTGATACGAATTAACATCTCCTCCTACTTGGCTTCCTTCTTCTCTGCTATCTCCAGTGAAGCATTGTTCAGTGCAGTGACGATGAAGTCGAAGTTTTTTGAGGTTAGGGTGGTCTCAAACTTGGTATTTGTTGATTTCATTTTCTTCCTTGAAGAGGGTTTTGAAGAGGAAACCTTCCTTTTATTTGAGGGATCATCTTCGTCTCTTGGCGGTGTGACCTCATCTTTCTTCTATTCGACTTCAATTCCATCTATCTCTCCGCCATCACCTCTGCACTCAAGTGAGATAGAAGGAGTGTGTGATGAAGTGCTATGGACATCCTGGGCTTCTTCATTTTTCTTGGTATTGCTCTGTACAGGTGTATCGTGCATGGCTTCTGGACTATCAACATCAAAGAGCTTCGCAGGGTCAGCTGGGATAAGGAAGTCCACCAACCACTCCTTAGTAATATATTCTAAGTCTTTCTTTGTTAGTTTGTAGTAGGACTACAACTGTTGGTGATGCTCATCAGCATGCGGTGTGATGTAGATGAAGTGGCAATCCGCGCCAAATTTCATCAATGGCCTAAATCTGTGAAGTGTGTTCGGGGTGATGTGAGGCGTAGCCTAGATTGTGATCTTTAGTTGGTTTTAATATGTGTGGAAGACGACATTGGACTGCCATTTCTTGTTCATGTCGCTGGAATACCACAACGTACTAAAATTTGTGGCTAGTGGTTCAAAGGGCTCGACATCCGGGAAGGTTGCACCTTCCAACATCTCCCATGTGATGAAAGCGATTAATATGAGCATCCAGCTAAAATGGAACTCGTACCCTTGGTCCTATGCTTCCCTGTAGTCCATTTCTAGCTATGTCCCAATTCATATGTAGGCCCTTCGCACACTTTCCTGCGAGGTCTACTACAAATCCGATCACTTGGGTCAGACGGTTCTTGCGAACTAGATTACCTGCGATTAGCTCACAGGAAAGGTGCACTACACCACTCTGGATAGAGGCTACCTTGTAGCCTCGCATGCCCTTCTCCACATTTCCATAAGTATCCTTTATCCTCTAGGCGAGAGCATGATCTACGATCTTTCCGAGGTAAAAATCCTGTGGGTTAGGGCCCTGCATGCTTAGCCCTGTGATCCGATAGATCAAAGTCGGATCCACTGTGATGTGGTGGTTCAACCATAAGAATCCTCCATGATAGCAAGAAAACAACAACTTGATGCATGAGTTCACTTCTTGATGCCTCTTGAAGTGAGGAATCTTCATTACATTAAGTAGGGTTGACTACGCGAGGTTCTAGGTCCATGATTGAGAGATAATCTTGGATTTCTTTCCTTTGGTTTGCGTAATATATTTATGAGGGGCGAGCATACTATAAGCCTTCCTTTCTCCAAGGTTGAAGTCATTGAACTTCAACGTGGTGAGATTATCCTGGTCAGCACGAACTGCACACACTTATTTAGGAAGGTACACAGTGATCAAATCATACTCAAATTTGCGGGGTACACTGTCACAAGTGATGGCGCTGCTCAGAGGTGGTAGATAAGCATGTAGAATGCTTAGAATCAGTTTAGCATTCGTGATATCGTCTTTATGCTTAGTTCTCTATTCGTCGGTTGGCTGGGATGGGCTGACTCGTGAAGTTGATTGGGAGGCTTGCACTCCTCACGTCGATGATGCATGTACTCCTGTAGACAGTCCTCTCCCTGACATGGTTCTTTCAGTCATTAAGTCGATCGGAGCTTCTATCGCAGTTGCTTCTTCGGTGGTGAGCTCTTCAGACATACGTGCTCGGGATGGATATCTCAAGTTCTCAAAGTAACGTGGGCACTACAATAGGGTAGAAGGAAAATGCGTAGTGATCACTGGGAAATCTTAATCAAGGTCGTGAGCTCAAATTATCAATTATCAAAATTGCTCTTGTTGCTTGAGGATGGTACAATGTACTCTTTTGATGGTGGACTATAAATTATTTAGTCAAGGCTTCAACTATCTTATTGATGAAATGTGTTCCTTGATCACTCAAAAGGATATTTGGGCATCCAAACCTGGTTATGATGTCATCAAATATGAAGTGTGCAACTGTAGTGGCACTACAATCCTTGACTGCTCTTGCTTCGACCCATCTAGTCAAGTATTATGTTGCTGTAATTATGTACCTTTCTCTCGTACGCTTTCCTGGTGGATTTATAGGTCCAAAAAAGTCAATGGCCCATTTCTCAAATGCTTGTAGGGTCAGTTGTGGTGCCAATGGAATTTCATCTCTTCTGGATGGTTTCCCAACCCTCTGGCATACATCGCAGGCTCTGGAATAGTCTTTATCATCTCTGTGTAAAGTAGGCCACCAAAGGACAGCTCTAAGAACCTTCTGCGCAGTTGCTTTACCTGCATAATTTCCTCCTGCGATGCCCTCATGAGCTTCTGCGAGGATCAGCGATCGTTCTGCCTCCATAACACATCTTCGCAATATCTCATCTGGTCCCATCTTGTATAGATGTCCAACTATAAGTGAGAAATCTGCAGCACGCACTACTAGCTGTTTCTTCTATGGAATTGTGTACTCACTAGGTGCCATTCCTGTTGATAAGAACTGGACTATCTCTACAAATTGGTCATCGATCTTTAAAATGGCTAGTAGTTGTGCATCTAATAGTGCATCCTCTAAACTGGTTGGCTCTTCACCATGTTCCAACCTTGACAAGTGGTCAGGACCCTTATTCATTCTTCCTAGTTTTACTATGATCTTATTCAATTTCTAGGTTGCATGGGATACCTAAGAAAATTGTCTCAGACAGAGATACAGAGTTTACCTCCAATTTATGGAGGGGATTGTTTAAAGGATTTGGAACAAATCTAAACTTTAGCACAACATATCATCGCCAGACACATGGGAAAATAGAGAGGGTCAACTAAATAATTGAAGACATGCTGAGAATGTATGTGATGGATAATCCATCTAAGTGGGAAGATTACTTACACTTGGTTGATTTTGCATATAATAATGGGTGTCAAGCTTCATTGAGAATGAGCCCATTTGAATCCTTGTATGGTAGGAAATGTGATACTCCAGTGAGCTGGGACAACCAATAGATAGAGTGGTACTTGGGCCAGAGTTGCTCAAGGATATGAAAGACTAGGTGGTTAAGATCAAGCAGAATTTGAAGGTAGCTCAGGATAGAAAGAAAGTTTATGCAGACAAGAACAGGACAGCTAGAGAATTTAAAGTAGGGGAGCATGTGCTTATGAAAGTGAAGGCCAAGAAAATCTCTTTGAAATTGGGTAGTTTTACAAAGATGGCAGCCATATTTTGTGGTCCATTTGAAATATTGGATAGAATAGGGCCAGTTGCATACATGCTTGCATTGCCTACTTCCATGAATGTGTATAATGTATTTCATGTATATTTACTAAAGAAATGTGTACATGATCCTAACCATGTTATTGACTGGCATATGATTCAGGTAGAGACAGAGGGAGACTTTCAGGTTCAACCAGTGCGGGTATTGGACAGAAAGGTCAAAATGCTCCAGAATCGAGTTATAGAGATGGTAAAAGTTTAGTGGACCTGCTACAGTCATGAAGATGCTACCTGGGAGCATGAAGATGCCATGCGGGTGGAGTACCCACAATGTTTTGAATAAATTTAAGATTTTGATCTTTTTTTTGTATATGCACTAAGGACAGTGCCAAGATAAGGGGGAGGGGATGTAACACCCCGGGTTTCGGACCCCCATTTTAAATATTGTATTGTTACAATGATGAGAGTCCTGAGGACCCAAACAATTATTAAAGGGCCAATATGCCCAAGACATGTAATGTTTTTTATCATTATTATTAATAACTACATCGTTGGCTGCTAGACGGACAAGGACTAGAGTTATAGGGGGATATGATTCCACAAGAGAGGGGGCTTGAGGGGATAAATGTTTATTTCCTATTTTAATTACCCTTTTGTCTAAGGGAGGGGATCAGTTATGTGAGATTCTTGGGGAAGGCCAGGAGGTTCTTGATTCCCACAAAGATACTAAAACCCATCCCTAATCTGATCATGGGGTTGGTCGTTGGCTCATCCTCTACTTCACTTCTTCATTTGTACCATTCTTTCCCTCACGTGCTTTCATGCACTCACTTACCCATTCATTGATCCATCCTCACCTGCATCTTGGCTTGGTAAAGGGAAAGGAACTGCTGAAGATTATCCATGGGATAGTTGGCTGTAGTGGTTGCTGGTGCAATCCAGCCATGACTTGAGGCTCGCATGTCTGAGATGCATTGGCCTGTGCCCTATTTTTCTCACAACTGTGAGTCCTAAGAGTTCCATCATTGAGATTCTAGACCAGCTGTGCTAGAGCCCTAGAAGGAGAAGGACTGCCTAAGGGACTGCGTGGTAGAGAAGGGTGGAGGTCCATTCTCTTGGGTGGTACATGATGGGTAGAAAATATTTGGGTACTTGGATTGTTGTGGGTACTGGGAAACCTGTGAGAGCTTGAGAGATGACTAATTTGGGAACCCAAGTAACACTCTTGTTGGCCCTTGACCAATTTTTGGGAGTTTCTTGGTCATGTTGAACTATTTTGGGACTTCGACAACCTGTCGAAGGAGGAGCGCAAGACAAAGAGGAGATCACAGGATCTCGGGCCCCTTTTGGGCCTCTTTTTGGGTTTTTGGGAATATGTAATGGGAAAGGGATGTCGGCCCATGGGTTTACCCATGTTTAGACCTATTTTGTAATGTATAAATAGATACCTAGGCGATGTAGGAAAGAGCCGATGAGCTAAGTGCCAAGTGCAAGTAATAGTTGTATATTCTCTGTGCATGCTGTGTGAGACTTGCAAGGCTGATTGCAAGTGACTGTACGAGATTGAGTAGAAGCTTTTGTGCTATTACCTAACTCAGGGAAGGAGGATATGGCAAGGTGCACACAGATCTCCTATCCTATGTAGAGTGGGTTTTGTGTGGCTCTGTGCATGTAGATGACTGATTGAA
This sequence comes from Picea mariana, assembly GCA_032191745.1. Taxonomy (NCBI): domain Eukaryota; kingdom Viridiplantae; phylum Streptophyta; class Pinopsida; order Pinales; family Pinaceae; genus Picea; species Picea mariana. The sequence goes on along the minus strand of JASDQU010736354.1, from coordinate 38,071 downwards.
GATAATAAAGAAGAAGAGTTGGTGGATGCAGCCCCAGGATGGGGGTGAACCACGTAAACACTGTGTTATCTTTATTGGTGCTTGTCTGAATGTGTTTATGTCTTCTTGCTTAGTTCTTTGAGATGATTAGATAGATCTTCTTATGCTCAGTTCTAATGATGTATGGAATGTTAGATCTAATATACATGAATATTCTCAGTGCTTGATCAGTGACGCCTGACCTATTTTACTTATGCTAAGTGCTCATATATGGTAGATTACTGTGAATACTGCAAGGCTCTGTTTTATCAACAAAGTAGAAAATGATTACAAGTTAAAGAAATAATGGTGATAAGTTCTTTACTAAGTGTATAATCACAGATCCGTGTCCCAGCTAGGTTGCAGACACTTGAGTCCTGCAACCACCCTTGCCTCTACCATGGGTGAGACTTCATCTTCTTCGCAGGTGTTGCCGAAAGGGATGGTAGTTAGGGTTTTGTTGGTGTGCTCTTGTAGAGTTGAACCCTGGGTCTTCATTATGCCAACAGTGATGCACCATAATCTATAATCCATGAATCAGATGAGAAATTAATTGAAACCAGAGCATGATGATTACCTTTCTT
>JASDQU010736354.1:25226-37419 GCA_032191745.1 Picea mariana | reverse complement strand
TTTCCCTAAAAATTATTTATAGATGTTATCCTATAAAATATTTCAAATGCATTTATATGAATTACTGTATAATCATATAAGTTATTTAAGAGACATGATATATTTAACTAATTAAATTGAAATAAAACATATTAAATTAATAACTGTAAGCAAAACAAGAAGATTTTTTGGAAGCAAAAAAGGAAGCAAGAATGGAAGCAAAATTGGAAGCCACACCAAAATCAAAATTGAAATCCAAACCAGAAGAAAAACTGGAAGCAAAACGAGAAGAACAACCAGACGTAAAAATGGAATCCAAGCTAGAAACCAAACTGGAAGAAAAATTGGAAGTCAAATGCGGCCTTAGCTAACGAAGCTCACAAACAAAAATTCAAGTGTCAGTATGATCAGTCCGTTAGTCCTCGGATTTTCTTGGAAGGCAACCTTGTCCTAGTCTATGACCAAGATAAGGACCCCCTGGGGGCAGGAAAGTTCGAACCCATGTAGTTCATACCTTTCATCGTAAAAGAGGTTCTAAAAAAGGGCGCTTATCATCTGGTAGATTTTGAGGGAAATTCTTTGGTGGAACCTAAGAATGGGCTCTACCTCAAGAAGTATTACTCATAGGTAGGTCACCTTGGGTAACTTTTTGTAACATATGTATAGTTCCTATACATTTTTCGTTTTAGTTTTTTACCTTTTTTTTGGTTTTATGGATGTTTCATTTTGATGTCATCTTTTTCACTATGGTAGATGTCAAGTGAATCAGAGGTGTTCATGGGGTTTGTAGACGGTGCAAGCCGACACACTCGGAGGCTTTCTTCCACAGCTTGGGTAATTTACACACCTCAAGGCCAGTTGTTATCTTCATGAGGTACCTGTTTAGGTGACACCACAAAAATTTTTTCTGAATACAATGCAGTTCTAGAGTTTCTATGTGATGCTTTGTCACATGGTATTTCCTGCCTCCGGGTATATTTAGATGGTCAGTTGGTTGTGTCTCAGTTAAATGGAGTTTACTGTGTTTATGATCCTAGTCTACACCGACGGTTCCTTAGGGTATGTCTCTTAGCATGAAGCTTTGATTACATTACGTATATCCATGTTCCTAGGAGATTGAATCAAATTACAGACACCCTAGCTAATCATGTATTGGATTGGCATATTGGACACATGTAAATAAAAATAAACACACAGACATGTAAATACATTTGTAAAGTAAATGTATTCCATAAACACATAAAAAGACATAAAAAACCATATATATTATCAAAATATTAGAGTACATGGGTGATTGCAAGCGCCTCAAAAACATGACCAGTAATGAGTCATAGGGCTTATGCCCTCAAAAATATACAAGTAGTGCCCTTGGCATGTGAAAATTCTATCCTAACTAAGGACGGGGTTGGTGGGCCCTATTGTAATGATCAACAACATTTTCCAAATGCTGAAAAATCTAGACCCACGTCCATGGTTCCCCCACTACATGAGGCTGCATAGATGGTGGCAGATCCTCAATCTCTTCCATGGGGACTGTGCGAGTGAGCAAGGTAAATTTTATCTCTACTTGTCTCAGAACTCTCTCAGCCTCACCGATTGGAAGCTCTCCTGCTATTGTTGGCCCCCCTATGGTGGCGGGTGCCACCTCTGGCTGAGGACGTCGCCTGTTCCTCGCATAATCCGTTGGTCGCACTGGCCCCACATCTGCATATAATAGACACATATCTGTGAAATGCTTTGGTATAAAAAAAAATGATATATATAAAAACAACAAAAAGAAAGCTTACCCATCTCTCCTTTCTCCTCGTCGAGAGGTCCCACTATCTCAGGATCTCTTGAGAAGTCAATCCCAGCATAGAGGTAATCCTCTATGAATGACAACTGTCATGACAACCAAGAAAAAAAGTTGTCATCAAAGGCCTCAATGGTCCTCCCCCTGCCCCATCGCGGAAGCAACACCACCCATTTGCATAACGTGGGAAGAGAGGCCTAGTGCCCTCATACCACCTCTTGAGGGATGAAATTGAGCACTCTTTCAAAGAAGAAAGAGAAAAGAATCGTTCCAAACCTGAAGTTCCTCTGATTCCGCAACCGACAATTTGTTAGTTGCCTCTTCATACAATCTAGTAATGTGGTGCTCCAGTGAAAAATTTGTGCATTTAAGCACTGAACTACACAATTCATTTGTGCACGGGAAGCCTGATGCAAAGCCGCAGACCTAGTAATCCGCCCGATGAGCAACACTATCATTTGCAGTGATAAGTCTGAGATCTTGCTTATCGGTACTTGCGAGCTCATTCTGTCTGTACTTGCCTCACAATGGAGTCCAATCAACTCCGATTTGTTGTAAGTCCCAAAGGGAAAAGTACAAAAATTTATTGGTTCCCCTCTCCTGGAGAGGCCATTTAGAAAGTATATATCCTATGTCATTGAAACCAGTGACTGCCTCTCTAGCATAAAGGCTTCTACATTGGGTTGTCAATAATCAACCAAGGCATTCAATAGCCTAGTTTGTGCTCGCATGAAAGGACATAGAACAAATTTTAACAACCCACATTGCATTAATGTAGCAACAACATTAGGGTCCTCCCCAACCAACACACTAGTATCCCCATGCTCTCTTTCCCTCCAATGAACATACATCCTGCAAAAAACCAAGTTCAGGAGGGTTAAATCTTGCTTTTTTAAATTTTTTACATTAAATGATGGATCCATGCGGGCTGTAATGCTGACAGTAGCATGTACATGCATTTAGTTTTTCCTCTACCCACATGTACACTCGGGCTATCATAAGACAGCCCACATGGACTTAGGGATGACCTTTTAAAAGGTTGACGCCCCGTCAAAAAATGAATTTAAATGCATAAAGAAATAATTAAATTGCAAGAGGGGGTAGTAATTACTTACTTGATCTAATCGAAAGCTCATTCTGTCCACTGAATATCCCAGAATCAACTCTCTTAACGAAGGGGTATTTTTGTCTCCACAGTCAATTTCTCAATTAACAATGGTGATAATGAGCTGCCAACTTCTATTTATAGACTTTTTGGCCTATTTTTGTCATTTTTAGACCCTTTTTGTCATTTTTTCTAAACTAAAAATCATTTAGCATGGTTCAGGAGTTTTCTTTGGATTGTCAAGAGAAGTGTTACTTTGGGCATTTGGAAACTTTTTGGATATTTGGGTCGTTTTGAAGGTCCTTTGGTAAAAATTCATTTTTTCAACTCGTTGCATTTAAGTTAGGATTCCATCTCTACTTCCTACATCTTGTTGTCTTTTCCACTTTTCCATAGGATCGATCCCACCGAATTGCGACGCGAAACCATCATTTTTTCTTTAGAAGTGTCGTAATTTAGTGGTAAATCCTACCCTAACATGGATGCCCTAGGTAGATCCTGGTTGCATTTTGGTGTCCATGTTGTCACTAAATGACTATAGGCCTGGGAGTCCTTACTATATTTTCCTGATTATGAGTTTGATCCTCATTTGCATAATTCTATATCACTCTTGATCTCACCCTCGAGACTCCCAAAACTTAATGGGTCTTCTTTTAATCTCTTTTCAAACCCTCTAAATGTGAAAATATTGTTGAGCGATCTTGTTGACCTTCACACTCGCTAAAATGAAATTTGACGTCGTGTCTGTCCGATGATAGTTTACCCCTTTTCGGTCTAGATGGTTAACTGTATGAACAAAGGTATACTCTAGAAGAGTACTCTCAGGTATATTTTTAACCCTTTTTTGGGCCTGAGGGACTAAATTTATGAAAAAGGAACCCCCATGGAGTCCATAGTTAAGATCTTTTCAAACTCCCTAAAATTGAAAAGATCATCGAGTGACCTTATTCTTTCACACTCGTTAAAATGGTCCATAAGAACATTCTTGACGGAGTCCATAGTTAATCTTTTTTCAGACTCCTTAAAAATGAAAAAATTGCCGAGTGATGTTGTCTCTATCACACTCATTAAAATGGTTTTGAATAGACATATTTTTGGTGCTAGTTTACCCCTTTTTCGAACCGACTAGACTACTTTCGAAAAAGGTACCACAACGAAGTCTCCTTTTACATTTTTCAAACTCTCTAAATATGAAAAACTGTTGAGCTTACCTTCTTTGGGCTTGTTAAAAGTACATCGAAGGATGTTACCATTGTGTGTTTTGTTAACTGTGTTTTCATACCTACATATTTGGCTTAATGTTGGCTCCATGTTGCTCTCAACTGAACCATCTGAAGCATTCCTTATATGCAATCCCTGTAGCACTTTTCCTTTGCGTCTTGACACCTTTAGCCCTGGGAGGGATTTTTCCAGAGTGTCCTTGCTCTAAACATCAGTCTTGCCCTTTTGCCTAGAACTAGTATGTTTGCGATACTCATTCCTCCTTTGTAACGTAGCATTCTTTTATTCTTTTTCCAAAATTATTGAAAAAGACAAAAAAAAATCAAATACACCCCAAAAAGAGGAAGGTAAAAGTATTTTCTTTTTATTGGCAGCACAATGAGTCACCCTTGGACAAAGCACATCCTTTTGTTTGTTTGTCAAGATATGGGATTTAATATGACCTTAGGAAGTTGTTCTCACTACATAGAGATGTGTCCTCCTCCATTTGGTTATTATTCCAAACATATGGAATGTTTGTGTTGCCTCCTGCATTGTGAACTTATGTCAATTCTATGCTACCTAAGTCTCATCATTTGTCGTGCTATTGTCCAAGGGAATTTTTTACCAAGCCTGAGTCAGCCCATCTGCAGTTTGTCTCTTACCCTCATGCCCGACCATCCTAAAAGTCCAATCAAGTTTTATTTTGAAATCAATGAAGCCTTCAGTCTGGTCATCAAGATCCTCTATTCCATGACCGACAAGCCATCGAAGACCTCTAGGTAGTGAATTCGTACACTCATATTACACCCCTACCCGAGTTTTAAGGATTTTGAAGTTGTTGCTCGAGCTCTAAAGATCTCATCTCCAGCGATCAGGCCTTATTAGCTTCTATAATATGGATACTATACATGTATATCTTTTTTTATTTTGAGATGTAGATCCACTATGTATTGCTCGTGAATACACTTTATATAGTTATATGACATGGATCTACAATGTATTTGATTAGTAGCCATGATTATATTTCATCCTGAGCATGGGTATGCCCACCTTGGTGAGACAATTTTTATTTTGCAGATGGCACCTCCCAAATTCTAGTCCCTGGGCTCACTGGTTTGGTACGTTGATAAAGATTGATAATGTATTTCAGCCATCAGATGCTCTTTTAACCTCACACATTAGGGGGCATCTGTTATAACCCTAATTTTCACTAGACATGCTTACCTGACATCAGGCCATCTCATATACCTTCTTTGTCGAGCCAGTACTGAAAAACTCTTCTTAAAAACACCCTTTTTAAAAGGCCCACACGTCTTGCTCCACTACCGCCCGCGTGTACACTCTATCTGACCCACTACAGCCTGTGTGTACCTACAAAATCACAAAAAATGGAAAGTTTCCAACGGAACACACAGTTTTGGGTAAGTTAACTAAACCTTTCAACCATGCATGGCCAGTCATTCAACTAAATACCTAGCTTCTTATAGCCTATAAGAGAAGGGGTAGGGCTCCCATTTGAAAGGAGAAAAATCATAGTAAAGAAACTCTACCCGAATTTGTATTCCCCTTTGCCCAAGATTCTGAAACCATTTTGTGATTTCAACGAAGAAGAGAAGCAAGTGTGTTAGCAGTTGGTGCACAGTAAAAGAGGATCCCAGGACCAGATTCATGGAGCAGTGGTTGTCTTCATCATTGTAAGTTTCTTTAGTGAAGTTAATAATAAAGAAGTACTTTTCCCATCCCACCATATGAGGTTTTCATTATTTATTGTGTACATGTTGATTAAATCTCTAACCCATTAATCCATAGATCAAATGCATGTGGAGTTCTTTGTTTGTCTTTTTTGAATGTAGATCAGCCTTGGGAGGAGAGTTGCAGTCAAAGAGAGACCAAGCATGAAGAGGGATCGATACCAAACACCAGAAATAAGGTATGTTCACTTGATCTTCTTAACTGTGTATTTTCTTAAGAATAATGGGGATTAGGTATGGGATGATGGTAAAAAGTAGGAATCTTTACGTATTTTCTGCATGCATGATAAAACCCTAAGTGCTAGTTCGCAGGGGGATTTCCCACTCAAAACATATAGTTAACCATTTTTCACAAATGCAAGTTGTAGGAAGGCCTTCCCTATCCCCACAATCCCATAAGCCCACAATCTTCCATACTTAATCATGTTTTTGTTTCACGTGATCCCACTTTACCATTTACCCACATTACTTTTCCTTGTTGGAAATATTGACTGGGTGGGTGAATCAATATTACATTTTTAAAAAAGTAGTAATTAATTTGTTATTTTATTAATCACCATAATAGATCAACAATGGATTTGTATTTAAAATCAATTATATAAATATAATTAACAAGAATTACAATGTTTATAAAGAATGATCTGTGATTGTGAAGGACACCAATCCCCTTTAGAGCACCAACTCTTAGAGACACAAATCCCCTTATTTTCTGAGCAGCTACTCAAGGAAGCTACAAATCCCTGCTTCTTCAAGCACCAACTTGAAAGGAGGCTCCAACCCCCTGTATTCTTCAAGCACCCACTTGTAAGGAGGCACCAACCCCCTATTTTCTTCAGGAACCAACTTGAAAGGAAGTTGCAACTCCCTGTTGTTTAGGCTTCAACCTTTAGAGGACTACAATCCTCCCTAGCTCCTCCCTTCCACCCTCACTTATTGAGTGTCTTCAACATTATTTCATGGACCCTGCTTCTATTTTTTATCTTCTTATACCAAATAGACACCTACTTTCCACCACAATTTCTGGTTTATATAGTATTTCAATAGATATAAGATTGAACCATTGTGTTGTTTGACAATGAACCATTGCACCTCTTAATTTAATTTTAATAATAATGTGGCCATTTAATAGTTTGATTTAACTTAAAAGACTTCAATTCCTTTGTAAGTAATTTATCCTTTCATGTGCAATCAATATTGTAGCACCAATGGAATGGTTTGGTGTCAATCTTGTCGAATTACTTTACAGACCCCTTAAACTATTACATAAATTGAATTCTGCAAAGGCACTTTCTTCAACCCACTTTTCCAAATGACCATGGGCTCAAAACCACAAGATTATCCACTTAAGTGATACTCTTTTAGTGCTTTATCTTTCCACCTTTATTCTTCTACATGGGACCATATTCAAATGTTTGAGGGATTATTTAATTCTAGGCCCTTTGTGTTCCTTATTTATCTTCTTTTCCTTATCATGCAACCTTATGTGCCAAATGGACCTTGATGCTTGTCACCAGTTGATTGGGCCAGATGTCATATTTTTCTTCTATCACATGTTTCCCTCCTAGATCATGGCTCTAGGATGCTTGATTTAACAACTCTGACTTAATCTCCCGGTGAGATGGATGGTCCATATTTCATCTAGGTGCTTTAAACAGATTGTCGGTTCAGATATAATCAATTGTTTAGTGAATGATTCTTATTCATTTTAAACAAGGACTTTTACTTAGAATTATTTCATGTGGTGGGTTCACATAATATCAGACTTGCGGACTCACATGCCTTCTCGGGTGTCATCAAAATGCACCCCAACTTCCATAACCTCCAATATGAACCTATACTTAGAAAAATTCTTAAGTGAATTTTTTTATTTTTTGGGCTCGCGGATTCTCGGACTTGCAGACTCATATCCCTTCTCGGGTGTCATCAAAATGCATGTCCAACTTCCATTTTCTCCATAATGAACCATACTTAGAAATTTTTAAGTGAATTCATGAAGCTTACGCTATCCTTCCACTGCTTGATCTGACGACTGAGGATTATCGCTCCCGATCTTGCTGGATTACTGAGAGGGGGGGTGAATCAGTAATAAAGCAATTTAATTATTTTTCACCATAAAATGAAATTGTTATATCAATGTGGCATTATCATCCAATAATTGCAGAGAAACAAACAATGAACAAATGAGCAATCATACACATACATAGTACACCAGTGTTTTTATGTGGAAACCCAAAGTGGGAGAAAACCACAAAATGATTTTTCTTATTTGTCTTGAAGAATTACATTAATTGGAAGCACCAACTTCCTATGTTTTCCAGCTGCAACTAGAAGGAGGCTCCAACCCCCTAGTTTCTTAGGCTACAACTTGATGGAATATCTAACTCCCCAATTATCTGGCTACAACCAGAAGGAGGCCACAACCCCCTATGTTCTCCGGCTACAACTGGAAGGTGGCTACAACCACCCATCCTTTCCCTATCCAACCACCCTGATATAGAAGTAGAATGATGGAACCACTGTCACACTATCACCATGATATATACCATTGTAACAACATGTACCATAAACAAGTGCATCAACCATGCATCAACCTGTACCAAACAACCTGTAATCAGCCTGTACCATAAATAAGTGCATCAACCATGCACCAACCTGTACCTCAACCTTTACTATAAACAATTTCATCAACCATGCACCAAATATGTACCAATAATGCATCAAATACACATAAACTATGACTCATCAATATGTACCAACATCATCAACTATACACCTCATGTATGTGCCAACTCATCAACTACTTGTCTCAACTATGTACCCAACATGTACCTCAACCAAAATTCCTCATCAATTTCATCATCCAAATCTGATTTGTAACTTTGTAATAGACCTAGTTTATATGATCACATAACTGCAAACCTTCCTTAAATTTAACTACAAGAGACTACCATTTTCATCAAACTTTACTTTAGTTTCACATGACTAATTGTGGATTAGTCAAAATCCCTAACTTGAAATAATAATAACTATGTGCTTGTAATGAATAAAGATATGAAAATGGTACACAATTTTCTTCAGTGTCTTTTATGCAATTCCTCTATATTTCACTACTTGGAACCTCTTAGAAAAGGATTTATAGAAAAAATGGCATACCTTGTTGAATTTTGGCTTATTCTAGAGAGCAATCTTGTAGAGCATGCCCCGCACGGAATATTTGTTGTATGGATCTAAAAATTGTACACAGAATACTAAATACTTTAATATAACCAATACATTTGGTCTTACTGAATTTCGATTTGTTATGAAGAATTTATGATGTTTTTACCCGAAACACATGTTTTAGACTAGTTTCAGGACTAGCCACAAACACTATTTTCCACGGCGTGTAACTCCAAAAATAAATGCCCCACAAGATTAAATTTGTATCAAAAATACTTGGATATGTTTCCTCAATGGCCTCCCAATTTCACGGTCTGAATAATTCTAGAAAAACATTTATTGTGAAAATGGTGAGATGACCTGTAAATAACATACCTTAGAAAGCATCATCAAAAGAATTTATCCTCCCTTGAATTTTGACCTTCTTTACTTCACCTTGTTGAGAAAAAGGTATGAAGTGATCTTACTCAAGCAATTTCAGATTATGCTTGGCTAAAGAAAAATAGACGGGAATGTCACCCTAGGTTTATAGCCATGAAAAATAAAATCCTAAATCACAAGTTCTAATTACAAGTGCTTAGGCTAGTCTTTTTCAAAAATAAAATCTTGCTAGACAATTCATTTTAATATGATTTTTTGAATATAATAATTGTTGAAAACAAGTGTAGAGACATAAGTAAGACACTAAGATGATAATCAAGACACATGAGACATAAAGAAATCCTTTATTTCATTACAATTCACCAAAGAGTCATTTTATTTACAAAATATCACACAAAAATTTCAGACCAAAGTCAAACTTAGACATCCCCGATGGAACATACAAAAGGACCTCTGACAGAAAATCAAAATTGAACTTTAAAATCTGGATCAGCTTGCCACAGATTGTTTCCCACTCTACTTTGCAATATATCCTTTGTCATTCATGAAAACTAATTCACAAATAGACAAGTCTACACAGACTATCAAACATAGATCAACACCTCTGAAAAACAAGTGTTTGAATGTTGTAATTCAGCCCTGAATGTTGTTGTCTACAATAATAACCTGCTATCATAAAAGAGAATTAGGCTTGTGATAAGTTAAGTAATGAATGAAAACTGAACTATCTCAACATAAACTCAAAGAGAAAACCTAAGTATGCTTCTCCTTCTATCCTCCTCTTGTTTCTCCCTTTCCTTTTGCCTTTAAGCAAATCAGAATTGGTTGAGGTAGTTGAACCACCTCATTAGTTAGGTTAACTAAAGACTCAACCAACTTTTTAGTTAAGGGGAAAAGTAATAATCACAATAAGGGTTTTAAATAAATAATAACTAGTAGGTTTTACCCCTTGTGACTCCCATTTAGATCTTAACAATTATAACATAACTAGTCAATTAAACAAGAACATCTCTCCTTATGACTCCCATCATCACATGCACATTTGACAGTTTATCTCATTTATATTTGACATTGTTTTCAAAAATGCATTACTCATATATCCAAAAATAAAACATGTTGTCCAAAAACTTCTGAAGTCAACTGTCATTAACAATAGATAAAATAAAAATTGAAAAGCCATATTTCCCACTCTGAGATGCAATCTTTCCTTGATTGTTGCTGTCACCCTTCAAATTTCCTAAATTTTCCTTTGGTCAATGGTTGCGCTGAGCCTTTAGGCCTAATCTCGCTGATCACATGAGAACAATCATCCCTCAAATGCATCTAGGAAGACACGGATTTGTCAGAGCCATTTGAGGGTGAGGAAGGGGCAACAATGGATTTTCCTTTGTCAAGGGCATGGTGGGCCTCGACTTTCAACCTTTTGCTAGCATGAGAGGACTGAACTGGTGAGTGAACAGGTGAATCTTGGACAATTGGGTTAATAAGCGGGGGAGCAGGTAGGGACAAATTGGGCCAACCACGATGTTGGGAGACTGTCGGGTGGACAATCTCTTGCCATCCATCATTTTCGGTAACCTCGGGTTGCCATGAGACATGAGGGGGAATGGGAATACCAGGGGCTTGTGGAGCTTGGAAAGGAGGCCTTTAAGGCCTAGGTTGGACCACTCCTTTCTTAGTCCAATTGAAAAATCTAGCCTAAAAAAACTGGCCTAACTCTTGCGAGTCAACATCAAAGTGTATGGTGAACCTTGGCCTTCTTGGGCCTCTGTTCCAATTACCTCTCCCTCGGTTGCCTCTGCCATGTCTACCTCGGCTGAAAAAGCTCATTCTTGCATGCATGATTGATTAGAAAATAGTCCTTTTAACAACCATACATGATAACTCTTTAAAAATATGAAATAGATTTTGGCTCAGCAACATATCAGGCTCATGCATTCCAATCCACATAAATTGTTTAACTAGGTTTGATGAGCAGGGGGTCAACAAAAGGTCATGGGATATTTGAGGGGCTTGTATTTAGCGAAAAATGATAAAATGAGGGGGGAAATAAACACGGTTACTGCTCAAATGCCACAACAATCAACTGTAATGCAAACCAAATAAAACATCATTGTAATCCAACCAAGAAAATGCGACTCTAAACTACTTCAATACAAAATTATTCTTGACTGTAATTAAATTTTAGAACAAGGAGTGAAAAATGAATGTGGGAAGGTGAGGGGGTTGTAATTAGTGAAAAGAGAAAAAAATGTGTTGGCACAGGGGAAAACCTAGGGTTCAATGCTTCAACAACACACCAACAAAACCCTATCTACTGGCCCTTTCGGCAACACCTACGAAGAAGATGAAGTCTCACCCCAGGTAGAGGCAGGGGGGGTTGTAGGACTCAAGTGTCTAAAACCAAGCTGAGACACAGATATGTGATTACAATACTTCACAGAGCACTTAGCCAACAACATGCATTAGTTCTTGAGCCTTATTCACATCACAGATTAAACCCTTATTATAGATCAGCGTAGTAACAATAAAGATCGAGTACTTACCATCACTTAGCACATAGAATTAGATCATATCTAACATTCATTTACCATCAATATATAACTAAGAATCCATACATTCATCCAACATATATAAATATCAATACACTAAGAGATAAACTATTGTTGGGAAATAATACCCTACGGACTAACAAGCTAGGGCTGAACTTGTACGCAGATCATGACCTTAAAGAAAACACTTTTAACCTATCACCCCAATACTCAAACCCCTTTTTCACACACAAGCATGGAAAAGACCTACTAACCTTTTTCTATCGATGTT
>JASDQU010736354.1:11154-25126 GCA_032191745.1 Picea mariana | reverse complement strand
TTTACATGGTATCAGAGATGATGGACTGCTAAGAAAAAGCTACACCAAAATTTTTTGCAGGTACAAAAGATTGAAGACAGCGGAAAGATGGAATTCCAAAAAGAATTCATTCTTACACCTTACAACTATTTTGCATGGAAGGAGAAAATAGCCATACATATCTGATCCAGAGGGTTGTATAGGTTAACCATGAATACGGATACAGACCTGACATCATCCATAGAAAAATACAAGTACTTAAATCGCATGGATGAGGCACTTAGAACAATTTGTAGTCTTATTTCTCTCGATCTCCTTTTTCATATATCTTCCTGTAAGAATCCCAATGAAGCTTGGACCATATTGGAAGGGATATTTTGAAAATAGGATGATATGAGGAGACACATGCTAGAGGTGGAGCTTCTCACATTGGATCCAAAAAGCTTCGAGAATATCCAAGATTTTTTTACAAAATTCAAGGATTTACTATCGCAACTCAAAGCTTGCGGGGTTGATAAATCGAAGGAGGAGAAACAAATGGTTCTCACCATTATCACCAAGATTGGTCCTAAATTATCTGTATTCGTATCCACTTTCCATACTGTCATATTCGCCTTTGGTGCCACCTGGAAGATTCCTTCTCTTGAGGACTTTATCGAATCCTTGACACAAGAGAAAACCAAGCTCATCAACATGGGCGCAATCAAAGGCACAAGGGTGCATGCACTCACTGTGCATGATGGAAGCCACAAATATAAAAAATATAAAGATAAATATAAGTAGAAAGCTTAAGCACATACGAAGAAGGAAGGGTACACAAAACCCTTCACCGATGCCTCCAGATCCAAAGGAGAAAAGGGAATAAAAGGAGAGAAATGCACATATTGTCACAAAGGATTCCATTCAGAATCCACATGCATGCAAAAAAAAATAGATATGATGTCTCAGATACTTCAGAAAAACAACCTTGGAGATCGCATCCCCAAGGGTGCAAAGAAGAAGAAGCCAGAAGATCTGAATTCCAAGAAAGGTAATTCTAGCCATGCCTTGATTGCAATCAACTCCTCTCCCGATGCTTGGATCGTAGATTCAGGAGCATCACATCACATGGATGCCTTGGAAGTAGTCTATTCTTATTTGGATGCATGCAAAGGTCCTCCTATTCTGATGGGGGACAAGTCTTCTGTCGAAGTCACCGGCAAAGGAAGGATTGAACTCACCAATGAAATCTTTGAGAACGTGTTGCATGTTCCCAAACTTTCTGTCAACCTTCTCTCTGTATATCAGATGACAAATTTTGGCACTGGAAAGAAATTCATATTCACACCAAATGTTGTGTACATATACGAAATGCAAACCAACTCCAGGGTTGCTACCGGTGAGGTAAATCATCGGTCTAGATTGTATACATTTTCTGAATTCATTGAACCTGATTCTACTTTACTACTTACTCATGCTGATGAAAGTAGTAGGATATGGCACGAAAGGTTTGGACATTTGAATTTCAGATACATGAGACAACTTAGCAAGAACAGATTGGTTGATGGTCTGCCAGAAATCCAATTCTCCAAGGGAGTATGTGAGGGATGTGTTCTTGTAAAACATCCTCAAGAGAAATTCGTCAAAGGAAAGTCTCAGTGAGCTTCTGCACATTTAGATCTGATCCACAGTGACCTCATGGGTCCTTTACTGCATCCATATATCAACAAAGAGATGTTTTTTCTCATTTTTGTTGATGATTTCTCACGTTTTACTTAGATCTACTTTCTCAGGAAAAAATCCGAGGTCTTTCAACACCTCAAAGATTTCAAAGCTTTGGTTAAGACATAGTTCGGAAATAAGATCAAAGTCCTCCAAACTGATAATGGGGGAGAGTATGTGAATCATGATATTCATAATATTTTCCATGAGGTAGGGATTTAGTTGTAGCATACTATTCCCTACACTCCACAACAAAACAAAGTTGTTGAGCGGAAAAACATATCTCTAAAGGAGATGGCATGTTACATGTTGCATGCAAAGTCACTGCCATAGAGACTATGGGTCGAAGCAATTAATTGTGAAACATACATCCAAAATAGATCTCCTCATAGATCTGTCAAGGATAAGACCCCCTACGAGGCTTGGAGTAGCCTCAAACCAGAAGTGGACCACTTTCGCATTTTTGGTTCACGTGCATGGGCCCGGATTCCCTCTGAAAAGAGGAAGGCACTTGATCCACAGAGAACTGAGTGCATTTTTGTTGGATACCTCGACATTGTGAAGGAATATTGGCTTATTGATCTTTCCTCAGACGGACTCATCATTGAGTGTAGTGTTCAATTCGAGGAAAGTGTCTCACATGTACCTTAGCAGTCGCATGCAGACACCTTCACTCTTCCACCTGTTTGAGATGATGAGCATGCACATGCTGACGCTTCTTCAGACGTGATTTCTGATTCAAATTCAGAGTCAGTATAGTCAGATGCAGAGTCAGAGCATCCATATGTAGTCACAGATCTAGAGTAGAGGCCCAAGTGGGCACAGACTACTCTTCAAGATGTAGGAGATCTCGTTGGTGAACCAACCAATACTAGGAGGACTTGATCTGATTTTGAGGAGCCTCCTATTGCACTCACTGCCACTGACCATTGCCTTCTAGGCATCTTTTCTTGGTTCAGTCTTCAGATCCATAGTCTTATGGCGAGGCTGCTGGAAATCCCTTTTGGGAATCTGCCATGCAGGAGGAGTACAACTCCCTCCTCGAGAACCAGACTTGGGATCTGGTTCCCCTTCCTTCTGGGAAGAAACTTGTCAGATGCATATGGGTCTATAGGACCAAGAGCACAGTGGATAGATAGATTAGCAGATACAAATCTAGGCTTGTTGCCAAAGGATTTCAGCAGGTTCATGGTATTGACTATGATGAGACCTTCGCTCTAGTAGGAAATATGGATTCTATACGATTGGGACTTGCCATTGTGACAACCAAGGGATGGGAAGTCCATCATATGGACATGAACAATGCATTTCTTCATAGTGATCTCTCTGAGGAGATCTAAATGGAGCAGCCCCAAGGATTTATGTAGGACTCATCTTTGGTTTGTCGAATGAAGAAGTCACTTTATGGCCTCAAGTAGGCTCCGAGGGCATGGTATGCCAAGATGGACTCCTACCTGTTTTCATAGAAATTTGTACACTGTAAATCAAACCCAAATGTATACATGCTTGGGACGGTTGATTCACTTCTACTTTTATTTCTGTATGTCGATGATTTACTAATCACCGGTTGCTCGACTTCAATGATTGTTGCAGTCAAGAGGATTCTTCATGACAGGTTTTTGATGATGGAAATGGGTCCACTACACTTCTTCCTTGGACTTGAGATCAGTCAGGATGCATCAGGTATCAAACTGTCTCAAGCCAAGTATGCACGAGATCTCCTTGAGAGATTTCACATGACAGATTGCAAGTCTGCTTCGACTCCTTTCCTATCAGGAGTCAAACTTGAGGATGGTGGGGAGACTCCATTGGTTGATAGCACACTGTACAGACATCTAGTGGGGAGTTTTTTGTATCTCACACACTCCAAACTAGACCTCTCATATGCATTTGGTGCAGTTTCCAGGTTCATCCAAGAGCCACATGAGCTACATTAGAAAGCTACAAAGCATATCCTTCGATACATACAGGGCACCATCACCTTTGGGATTCATTATGAAACAAACTCTACATTAGATCTCATTGGTTTTATTGATTCCGATTGGGCTGGTGATAGCATTGATCTCAAGTCCACATCTGGTTACACACTCAGTCTTCGTTCCGGGCCTATATGTTGGTCGAGAAAGAAGAAAGTTTCCATTGCTCTATCTTCAGCTGAGGCAGAGTACAAAGGGGTAGTTAACATAACCATTCAGGCTATGTGGCTACAACATTTTTTCACTGAGTTGGGAATTTAGTTTCATCGGTCGATCGTCATTTGGTGTGACAACCAGAGTACTCTGAAGTTCTGCAGAGATCCAGTTCATAGGCAGCAGACAAAGCACATCGAGATCCACATGCACTACATCTAGGACTTGGTACATGAGGGGATCATCGACTTACAGTTCTTTCCTTCAACAAAATAGACGACAGACATTTTCACCAAGACCTTCACTGAGTAGAAATTCCATTCTCTACGAGGTCGTTTTGGAGTGAAGGACACAGTTTCCTAGCAACTGCAGTTCTTCTTTTTTTACATACATTGTACCTTGAGGGGGGTTTTTCCCATGAGGTTTTCCCTCTTTCCTCACTTTATTTTCAGTGTATATTTTGTACTTGGGTACCTAACATGGCCTTGTTGCCAGGACCCAGTCTTTATTTTCACCATAGTGATGTTCAGGGGGAGTGTTGGAGTTACTTCACACACACCTAGGATTTCTTTTTCCTAAGGTTTTTATTTGTTTATTAGTCATAATTAGTCATTATCCAATCTCCTATATTTTATGAGAGAATATTCTACCTGGAGAATATTCTCTTTTAGTTCACACTTCAGTTTGACTAGTTGAGTTGAGTTTAGATGTTGCATTGGGATCATCACCATGCAACATTGGGATCATCACCATGCTAATTATACCTTGCCTTGGTATCATCACTAGAGTGGCGCATTAGCCTTGATTCCTTGAGTTAACTCCTCAATACTTTCTGTTCAGTCAGTTCACTGAAGACTAGTTAACTCAACTAGGTGGTAGTTCACTCCCGTAACTTTCTGAGAGACTAGAATAGATGCCAGTTCACTCCCGTAACTGTTGGTGTGTGTCCAGATCACTCTATACCACCACTATGGAGACTTGGTTCACCTCAAGTCGAACTCATTGATTTATACAGAGTATATCATGTGTAAATTATTCATTATTCATAACGGTTAATGAGAATTCTTTCCATTCTTTCTCTCCTTCTTCTTCTTTTTCCATTTCTCTCTTCAAATGTGTGTATCATTATTTATCTAGATCTATTTTGTGTAGGTCAACACATTAACACAAGGAATTTCATGTCAAGATAAGGCATGACATGGTATGCATGGCATGCCAAGGCAAGGCAAGGTATGGCATGTCAAGGTAAGGAAATTCATGGCAAGGCATGAAATGTCAAGGAAAGGTATGGTATGTCAAGGCAATACATGGCATGTCAAGGCAAGGAAAGGAATGGAATGTGAAGACAAGGTTAGACATGTCAATGCAATGCATGGATTTTCAAGGCTAGGAATGACATGTCAAGGCAATGCATGACATGTCAATGAAAGGGAAGGCATGGCATGTCAATGCAAGGAAAGACATGTCAAGGTAAGGAAATGCATGACAAGGCATGACATGGAATGCCTGGCATGCCAATGAAAGACATGGAATTCTAGGGCAAGGTAAGTCAATTCATGGCAAGGAATGACATGTCAAGGCACAAAAACGCATGGAAAAGCATGGAAAGGCAAGAAAAATCATGGCATGCCAACACAAGGCATGACATGTCAATGCAAGGCAAGGAAAGGCAAGGCAAGTCCTGACACCACATGACAATGCATTGCAAAGCATGGAAAGACAAGAAAAGGCATGGCATGTCAAGGCAAGGCATGGCATGTCAAGGTAAGGAAAGACATGCCAAGGTAAGGCAATGCATGGGATGTCAAGGAAAGGCAAGACATGTCAAGGTAAGGAAATGCATGGCAAGTCATGACATGGCATGCATGGCATGGAATGCCTAGGCAAGGCATGACATGCCAAGGAAAGGCATGACATGCCAAGGAAAGGTATGGAATGTCAATATAAGGCAATGAATAGAAAGGAATTTCATGTCAAGGCATGAAAATGCATGGCAAAGCATGGCAAGGCAAGACAAGGCATGGCATGTAAACGCAAGGCATGGCATGTCAAGGAAAGGAAAGGCAAGGAAAGACATGGAAACACATTGCAAAGCATGACCAAGAAAGACAAGGCGTGGCATGTCAAGGAAAGGCATGTCATGTCAAGGTAAGGAAATGCATGGTAAGGCATGACAAGGCATGGCATGTCAAGGAAAGGCATGTCAATGTAAGGCATGGCATGTCAAGGAAAGTCATGTCAAGGAAAGGCATCGCATGGCATGCCAATTCAAGGCATGGCATGTCAAGGAAAGGCATGGCAAGACAATGCAAGGGAATTCATGGAAAGGCAAGTCATGGTAAGGCACGACAACACATGGAAAATCATAGGAAGGAAAGACAAGGCATACCATGTCAAGGAAAGGCAAGGCAAGGAAAGGCATGGAAATGCATGAAAATGCATTGAAAAACATGGAAAGGAAAGATAAGGCATGACATGTCAAGGCAAGGCATGGCATGTCAAGGTAAGGCAATGCATGGCAAGGCACGACAAGGCATAACATGTCAAGGAAAGGCATGTCAATGCAAGGCATTCCATGTCAAGGAAATACATCACATGACATGTCAAGGAAAGACATGGCATGTCAAGGAAAGGAATGGAAAGGAAATGCAAGGGAATTCATGGTAAGGCAAGGCATAACAAGGCAAAAGAACACATGGAAAAGCATGGAAAGGAAAGACAATACATGACATGTGAAGTCAAGGCATGGCATGTCAAGATAAGGAAATAAATGGAAAGGAATGACATGACATGCATGACATGGCATGCCAAGGAAAGGTATGGCATGTCAAGGTAAGGTAATTCATGGAAATGCATGGCATGTCAAGGAAAGGAATGGCATGGAAAGTCTAGGAATGACATGTCAAGGAAAGGCATGGCATGCCAAGGAAAGGAAAGGCATGGCATGTCAATGCAAGGCAAGGCATAACATGCCAAGGAAAGGAAAGACATTTCAAGGTAAGGAAATGCAAACAATTATTTGCATGAAAAACCAAATGAAAGGTACAAGCAACTAATTCAAGAGTATTTTGTGTTCCTGAGGACTTCATGGATCAAGGATGCCCCAGATCTACAGATCTGAGCAAGAAACACCAAGAAAAACTCCTAAAAAACCAAAATTTGTGGGGGTGACGCTGGTTAGACACTAGCAACTAGAGTCATGACACCCTTTTAGCCACTATAACCAGTGGCATGCCACTTGTTTCATGAGTCTAAACAACGATAGTCTTCAAAAGTGGCCAAAATTCATTGGAAAAGTAATGGTCAGGGCATACTTCTATGTGGAAGTGTTCCTAGACCTAATGAAGACCTATTCATTTATGAAATATAAGAGAAGAAGACATATAGACTAGTTAACTCTCAAAATATATTCAAGGAAAACATAATCATATGTAAAAAAAAATGGACAAGGTTTGTACTTAAGCTTATGTAATAGAAATTACAATTAATAGTTAAATTTTATAACAATTTTTTTAATGATATTTACTAACATTTATTAGAATTGTTGAATGTTTTACATCATTGGAATGACATCTTAGTTGTAACTTATTTGAAATTTTATGTGCACTTTGATATGATGTAATTTGATTATTGTTTCATTTCATATGTTGTAATATTAGATATATAAAAAAAAAATTAATTATTGCATGAAATAAATAATAACTTTTCATTCTAAATGTTTTTTTTTTTGTAGAACAAGGATCTTCCAAAAGATCTAGATCATCCTCATCAAATAGATCCAGATCATGAAATTGGGTCCAATGTTGAGATGGCAGATGATGCTCATGATGACATAGATACAAACGACATTGATGTCAATGTTTATGATCATGATCACGATGGTGGTGATGATGATGAGGAAGTTGTTGGTAACATATAGGGACATTCATGATCATATAGACTACATCATGAATCATTTTTTTATATATTGGTATAATGCCTCTTTTCATGGTTACTATCATATGTATCATTTTCATGGCCTCTAGTACCATATTATTGAGTTGTATCTGTTAGCATTGAGATTCACCCTCATATTGCAGGAGGATAAGATCAGTACCCATCAAAATGGTTTGTGGCGGAAGGTTTATGAGTGGAGTTCAAATGGACAGATCTCATCATGAGAATATTTTAACACATAAAACTGGGCTAAAACTGGGTTAGCATATCAAATGAGTTTCTCATTAACTTAAATCGGTGGTTTAAGGTTAAAGGAGAGAAGGAGGAAGACTTAGTGAGGAAAGTTGACAAGTTTTCCATGAGCATTTGTCCTTCAAGCAAATTGGTGCAAAAAATTTCAGGCACAAGTGTACTCTTGAACTTAAGTTTAAGATACTGAAATATATCACAACAACATTATAATCAAACCTACATTACAATACAACTACAACATCTCATCTGGATCATTCATGCATGAGCATTTCAACATAAGAGGAAACGTGATAGTGAAAGAAAATACTGAAACAAATCATAGAAACATTATAATCAAACCTCCATTACAATACAACTACAAAATCTCGTCTAGATCATCCATGCATGAGTGTCTTAGCACAAAAGGAAACAATATGATGAAAGAAACTAACTTCTATTAATGAGAAATTATCAGATCTCATACATAACTAGAGAAAAACTCTACTATCAAACTATTACAAAATAGGGAGCTCCGCTCAACCATCGACCTTAACAAAATATTAAACTAATCTATTTATACTCGGATCAATGGACAATTGCTAGGAGAGTCATCTGGCCATCTTGTTTAAGGATTTTCATCTATGCATCCTTCTGTCGGACTGTGCGTGTATCCTTCTTTCAGATGCAAGCTCAGATCATCATGGGTCTACAGGAAAAACCATCCATCATGGTAACTCAGGATGATATTTTTATCTCCATGTCCAGGACCTCCACACTTTTCATTTATGGAGTGAGCCAAGGTTTCAACTACCAGTCCGTGTTCATTAACCAATTTCTCCTCAGGATCAGGATGAGGATTGATGAGTAGGGGTAGGCCACGTGCTGCTATTGGATTCAACGTTTAAAGAGAACGTGATTTTGGGGCCATCGAAAGAAGTTTGGACCCACACCTCTTTTGGGCCCGAAACTCAGCACCTTCTGCCATGTATCTCTCCTTCAATACCATGGTTTATATTTCAGCCCGCTCAAGTATTTTAACTCCCGAGCATGTTGCAACGTCAAAATGAAGCATGTCCATTGATCCGATCACGATTTGCAATCTAGGTGCACCTGCTATTTTAGCGCTCCTACTAAATTTTATTTGCCTGCCAACTATAACATCCTTCAAACCACACTTAGAGGTGGCGCTAAGATGAACTTCACATGAGATCTCTGTTGTTGAAAACTTCACTCGCCTATTTTCCTACGCTCATGGCTATCACCTGCGACCCTGAACAACTTCATGTGATAACATTGGCTTCACATGGGATGGCATGCTCCCTATGAGATGTCAAGAACGAGCAGTTCTAGTGTCTTAGATTTTGGGTCATGGGGTCACTTATTCAAACAAAAATCAAAAAAGAAAGTGGTATTTAAAATGGATTGAAATCCAATCATGGGTTAGGAAAAATATTTTTTTAGAAAGTGCCCATTGATAGGGCCACCAAAAAATTTGAAATCCTCCAAGTTCTGCAATTTATAAGTGTTATTTGAAAATTCCTCAGAAATATTGAAAGGACTAATCCATAAGGCTTCAAATTTACCATGTTTTCCTTTGTCTTGCTTGGGTGCATCCCACTTGAGCACTAGATCTCCCATCTGAAAATATTCCTTTCTTACCCTCTTGTCAAAGGCTCGTTTTATCTTCTGTTGATGGTCCTGATCTTTATCAAGTAGTTTCTCCCTAGTCTATTGTACTTATACCAGCTGTTGTATCCTCATGACCATATCATCAGGTTCTCCTTGGTATTCCTGGAGGAATTTTTCCACCGACAGGGAAAGTTGAGTAGGAAAAATTTCCTTAACTCCATACACAAGATGAAAAGGGGAAACACCAAGTGACCTCTTTGTTGTAACTCTATCAGCCCATAAAGAAATTTTTATCTTTGAGTCCCATGCTTTCTTATTGTCTCCTAACAATTTCTTGATGATTTTTATGCGAATCTTGTTAGAGGACTCTGCCAAACCATTTCCTTCGGGGTAGTAAGGAGTAGAATGGATTAATGTAATCCCATATTGTTCATAGAACTTGATCAATGGTTCAACTTTGAAGGAGGAAACATTGTCAATAACAATCCTTCTTGGAAAACCAAATTTGGATATGATATCTTCAAGGAAGCTAATGATTACCTTGTGGGAGGCACTCCTTGTAGGAATGGCTTCTATCCACTTGGTGAAATAATTAGTGGCAGTCAAAATCCACCTGTTCTAACCACTTGAGGTTGGGTGGATTTATCCAATGAAGTCAAGACCCCACTATTGAAAAGGTCCAGAGACCACCACAAGTTTCAAAGGAAAATATTTGAGCTGTTGCTTTCCAGAAAACTTTTGGCATATGACACAAGCTCTAATATTTTCACAAAAATCAATAAAAAGGCTAGGCCAGAAATACCCAGCTCTAAGGATATTATAAGTTGTGGTCCTCCAAAAATTATGGCCCCACATAAGCTATCATGAAAATCATTTATGGCCCTTTGGGCCTCCTGTGGATCCAAACATCTCAGAAGAAATCCTAGAGGATCTTTCCAATACAAAACCTGATCAATGAGACGATATTTGATTGCTATGAGTTTCAAATATCTTACCTTGTTCTTTTCCAAACCATTAGGAGGCCGCAACTTCTGCATAAAATATATGATATCTCTATGCCAAGTGCATTCTATCAAATTGGGGCTGACATGAGAGCTTTTATCAGCAAAATTAAATTCCTAATTTTCTGAGTTTATTTTCATGAAATTAACCCCCAAATATTTGCAATTTGATTCAACCTGGCTAAACCTTGTCCTTTCACCAATTTACTGGGCTTCATTTCAAGGTCAAATTCCAGAATTTTAGCAATCCATTTGCTTCTCTTCCCATCTATGTCGGGCTAGATCAATATCTCTTTCACTGAGGCTGAAGGGACATATGCAACAATATTTGAATGCAGAACATATATTCTGAAAGCCTTGAGGGTTTTGACCAAAGCATAAGCCTTCTTTTCCATGATATCAGATCTCATTTATGTATCCCTCAATGCTCTTCTGAAAAAGGAAATAGGCTTCTCTAACCCCTCTATATTTTTCTATAGAAAAACAACAACCATTGTGTCAAATGAGACAAAGAAAAATATCATAAATTCCTTAGAATAGTCAAGGTTGATGAGCACAAGTGCTTCGTTCAAAGCCCTTTTTATTTGGTCAAAATAATCTCTAGACTCAGTGGTCCATTTCACCTCATTTCTCTTTCTAAGCATGGATGTAATGTACTTCACTAATTCAACAAAGTTAGAGATGAACCTTCTTAGAAAATTGATCTTACCCAAGAAATACCGAACCTCTTTCTTAGATCTAGGAAAATATAAGGTTTGGATGGCCTCTACTCTTCTTGGATCAACTCTTACCCCTTCTGCTGATACAATGTGCCCTAATAATTTGCCTTCCTTCATAACAAAAAAAGTTTTCTTAGGATTGAGAGAGAGACTAAACCTTTTGCACTTTAGGAATACCTTCTTCAAATGATGACAATTCTCTTTGTCGTATTTTTAGAACATTGTAATGTCATCGAGATATATGACTACAAAATTGTCTTTCTCCCAATAAAGGCAATGTCCATGTCTCGCTGGAAGGTTTCTCCTGCATTCATCAATCCAAAGGTAATTTTATCATACATGAATGTTCCCCAAGGATTAGTGAAGGTTGTCTTCTCTCTATATTCAGGAAGGACAAAGATCTAATGGTAGCTAGAGAATCCATCAATCATTTACATCCTAGATGAACTAGTCACTCTTTGCAAAATGTGCTCCATATTTGGCAAGGGGTAGTTATCTTTTTTTGAGATTCTGTTCAAATTCCTGAAATCAACTCATAATCTGATTTCCCCATTTTTATTCCTCACAGGCACCAAGTTAGCCACCCATTCTGAATATCTCAAAGGAATGATGATCTGGGCATCCAACATATTTTTCACTTCTTTTTCCATAATAGAAAACAACATGGGATTTATTTGTCTAAGTTTCTTCTTAAAAGGATTCGTATCCTCTTTCAAAGGGATCTTATGTTCAATGATGTTTGTGTCATATGTTCTTAAATATTCATATTTCTAGGCAAACACATCAACAAACTCTTTCAAAATATTGGCATACTCAACCCTTTGTTCCTTTGACAAACTGCTAGACAATTTAACATACTTTGGATCCTCTTATGTTCCTAATTTGCATTAAGTCACATCAGTATTTTCAGTTGAAACTTTAATCTTTACAACCACATCATTCCTATCAAACTACCTATCCAAAGGGACAATTCCTTTTGGAATATGGTTACTGAGTAACTGAACAATATGATGGTCAAAATGTTTATTCAGAAAAATACCATCATGGGGTATTTCTTCACTATCGTGATCTTGATCAACATGTAAAGAAGAAAATTCATCCAGAGTCTTAAGAAATATTTTTATCTCAAGATCATCCTCAAAAACCTTCTAATGTTTGACATTGTTAGGAATAGAGGATCTATACTTTACTTCCACATCATACTTGAGTTTCAGGGGCAAAGGAACCTTGAAAATACTTGCTAAGACAGCCAAGGAATCTGCCATAGTGTTCTTCTCTCTTGGAACAAATGAGATATTAAAATTCAATAAGAAAATATCAACAATATCCCAGACTTCATTTCTATAGGTCCTCAACCTAGGGTTTTTAGATTGATACATATTTTTTACTTGATGAACAATTAACTCAACATCTCCAAACATTTCTAGCTCTTCAATCTTCATGTCTTTAGCATTCCTCAAACCCAAAACAAGATCCTCATATTCTTCCACATTGTTTGTTGTTTCAAATTCAAGGTTGTAAGACAAACATATGGTCTCTTGGGTAGGGGGAATAAATACTACCCCAACCAACACTCTTCCTAGAAGAGGCTCCATAAAAAAACATCTTCCAAATAGAGGTATTGGGAGGAGGATATTCACAAGAGGTGATAGGATTCTTTCTGATTTCAATAGGTGTTTGAGGAGCATCAGTGAGCTGTAACATACTAGTTTCTAAATCGGTATCAACTGCAAAAATGGGGTGGATGGTAGGATTTGCTTCATCACTGATAATGTAAGAAAGTTGTGCTTCCCTATAAATCCTTCTATGTCCCCCCCCAAACACATGAATGGTGGCATATGAAAGATCCATATGAAAATTTCCCCCTAGCCTTTTGATCCAATATTTAGACAAGAGCATCCCAAACTTAGGGGGGATATCAACCACTACAATATCCATGACCACACTTTTCATTGGCAATTGGAACAAGGAAACAACTAGGTCTTTGATAACCCCAAGACACTTCACCTTCCTGGAATCAAATGAGTATAGGTCATGGTAGGTTTTTGTAACCACCAACCCAAGCTCATCCATGATAGTCTTAGGAATGAGATTATTAGATTCCCCTGAATCCATCAAACAGTTTTCCATCACTTTATCATGAATGCTCTATGAGGTATAGAAAGGAGGGGAAGAGTCATCCCTATCCTCTACCAAAGGTCCTAGTATGAAAAATAGTTTTTCATCTTGGAGGTTGACTGCATATGTGGGATAATATGAAGGTTTAGGCAACAAAATTTTGGAAAGGTACCTTTTTAAATCCTCATTCTTAACTATCTCCAAAAAAGTTACATGGATTTTAATCTTTTGAATCTCATTCTCAAAGCTAAAAGAGGAGGGAGGATTCAAAATATCCTTAACTTCTGGGGTAGGGATCTTAACCATTGCTTAGGGGTTTTGTGCCTCTTTTTATTTTCTCCTAGCTAACACATCCTTAGTAGGATTCTCTATTCTAATAGGTTGATTAGAAATGTCAGGCTTCCCCTCTTTCTTATTTGACCTTAGGTTGTATCTATTTGGATTACCATTGGTCCTTTCCCCTTTGCTCAACTAATTTAGTTGGATATCCATAAGAGAATCTTCATATGAAGATTGGGTTGAATGAGGA
>JASDQU010736354.1:0-11134 GCA_032191745.1 Picea mariana | reverse complement strand
CAACAAAATTTTGGAAAGGTACCTTTTTAAATCCTCATTCTTAACTATCTCCAAAAAAGTTACATGGATTTTAATCTTTTGAATCTCATTCTCAAAGCTAAAAGAGGAGGGAGGATTCAAAATCTCCTTAACTTCTGGGGTAGGGATCTTAACCATTTCCTAGGGGTTTTGTGCCTCTTTTTATTTGCTCCTAGCTACCACATCCTTAGTAGGATTCTTTATTCTAATAGGTTGATTAGAAATGTCAGGCTTCCCCTCTTTCTTATTTGACCTTAGGTTGTATCTATTTGGATTACCATTGGTCCTTTCCCCTTTGCTCAACTAATTTAGTTGGATATCCATAAGAGAATCTTCATATGAAGATTGGGTTGAATGAGGAAACGAAGAGGTGTCACCAAGAAAATGGATTTCAGGATCAACATCTTCCTCCTCTCCTTCTTCATCAATAACCAGGTTATTTTGGAGAGGGGCTTGTATTTTTTGATAATCCCTATCCCTATTTCTTTGATATCTTTGGATGATCCGAGGGGAATTATTGGGTCTTCTGAAATTACTCCTATTATCATCATTTTGGGGGTTCCTATAGCCCTTCTTTCCTTCAAACTTCAATTTCTCCATTTCTCCATTTTTTTCAATTCTTCCACTTGAGGGTGGGAAATAGAGGAATCAGAGGTTGAAGCTTCAACCCTACCTTTTCTTCTGTCTCTATTAGATTTAATCCTATGTTTTTCAGCTGCCAATATATTAGACTCTACTTCAAGGGATGCATATTGCATATGAGCTAAAGAGGTAGCTCTTCTGTCTCTCAACAAGAGGCAAAACTTAGGGTCAAAAGTGTTGGCATAAGTAATCTTGGTAGAAGTTTTTGTAGGAATTATTTCAGTGGGAATATTATTGTACATCTTATTAAATATCTTTAAGAAGTCTAAAACAAATTCCCCCTCTTTCCTCTTAAGTGACCCAAATTATGTAATACAATAAAGAAAATCTTTTTTATCCTCCTAATGCCTCAAGAATGAATCATCCAGATATTCAATCCCAACAATAGATCCAGGAGTCAATCCCCTAAACCATTTCCTAGCCTCACCATCAAGGCTCTGTACAAAGACTCTCATCCACACATCTTCATTTTCAATGTTAAGATTATCTGCATAACTATAAAAAGATGAAAGGTGTTCTTCTGCAGTTATGTCTTCCTCCCCTGTGAACTTGGGCATGTACTTAAGGTAGTCTCCAACTGGGAGAGAATTCATAGGCTGAGGTAAAACAAGAGGGGCATATCTAGCAACCATTATGGAATCCATCATGTTTCTAGGAATATTAGCACTTGCCATTGGGATGTGAATTGTAGGAGAACAATGGGGAAGATGGAGTTTGGACATGTAGGACTACAATTGTGCTTCTATGGGAAAGGGGAAAAAATTGAGTGTTGGGGGAGAATGGTATAGGGTTAAAAGTAAAATAAGTTTCCCCCTCTTTAGTTACAACAACTTTGATAGGAGGAGGAGTGGAAAAACCCAAAGTGGGACAATCTTCTAAGATCCTGGGTCTAAATCACTTTACAATATCAAGGGAAACAGGGGTTTCAAAAATTTCTCCTTCCAAAGGAAGACTAGAAGGGGGGATTTCAACAGGAAAGATTTCAAAATCTAAACTTTTGGAAACTCCAACGGGTGGTATAAAAGGATAATTGGATACAACTACTGGAGTTTTAAAAGAATAATAATGTAAATTACCAGAATCACCTGGTACAATAGATGAAAGTCCTTCTTGAGAGTTCTTTCATTTATTTATAATATTCTTTGGGTTAGATTCAGATGTTTCCAAAGTTAGTTGTGGAGTAGACCTCATGTGTCTTCTTTTGGGAGCCACAACTGAAACAGTGGAGTCGCCAGGTGCAAGATGCAATCTTCAAGGTACTAATTTATGATGCACCTTCATAATCAAAATTTCTTTGTTGTTCAATCCCAGGGAAATGTATTCAATTCATTCCTCGGAAATGACGCCAAGAATGTTATCACTGAGAGTCACCCTCATATTGCAAGAGGATAAACCCAATACCCATAAAAATGGTTTATGGAGGAAGGTTTATGAGTGGAGGTCAAATGGACAGAGATGAGCATGAGAATATTTTAACACAAAAAATTAGGCTAGCAATGCATAAGAAAATGAGGTTCTTATTAAATTTAGTCATTGGTTTAAGGTTAAAGGCGAGGAGGAAGACTTAGTTAGGAAAGTGGACAAGTCTTCCATGAGAATTCGGCCTTCAAGCAACTTGGTGCAGAAAAAGTCAGACACAAGACCACTCTTGAACTTAAGTTTAAGATACTGAAATATATCACAGTAGCATTATAATCAAACCTCCATTACAATAAAACTACAACATCTCATCTGGATCATCCATGCATGAGCATTTCAACATAAGAGGAAACAATACAGTGAAAGAAAATACTGAAACATATCATAGCGGCATTATAATCAAACCTCCATTACTATACAACTACAACATCTCGTTTGGATCATCCGTGCATGAGTGTTTCAGCACAAGAGGAAACACGATGATGAAAGAAACTGACTTCTATTAATGAGAAATTCTCAGGTCTCATACATAACCAGAGAACAACTCTGCTATCAAACTATTAAAAAATAGGGAGTTCTGTTCAATCATCGACCTTAACAAAATATTAAACTGATCTATTTATACTCAGATTAGTGGACAACTGCTAAGAGAGTCATCTGGCCATCCCATCCAAGGATTTTATTCTGTGCATCCTTCTGTCAAAATATGTGTGTATCCTTATGTCAGACGCAAGCTCATATCAACATGGGCCTGCAGGAAAAACTATCCATCGTGGTACCTTGGGTTGACAGTTTTGTCTCCACGACCATACCCTCCATGCTTTTCACTTATGGAGTGAGATGAGGTTTTAACTACCAGTCCTTGTTCATTAAATTATTTCTCCTCGGGATCAGGATGAGGCTTGGAGACTAGGGGGAGGCCATGTGCTGCTATTTGATTCAACATTGAATGAACACGTGTTTTTGGGGCCCTCGAAAGCGATTTGGACCCACACCACTTTTGGACCTGAAACTCACCACCTTCTGCCATGTAACTCTCCTGCGATACCATGTTTTATATTCCAGCACTCTCAAGGATTTTAACGCTCGAGCATGTTGCGGTGTTGAAATGAAGCGTGGCCGTTGATCTAATCATGATTTTTGATTTGGGCACACCTGCAATTTTATCACCCCTGCTAAAGTTTATCTACCTTCAAACTATAACATCCTTCAAACCACACTTAGAGGTGGCACTAAACTAAACTGCATAGGGGATCTCCACTGCTGAAAACTGCACCCACCTATTTTCCTGCACTCATGGCTATCACCTGTGACCCTAAACAACTTCATGTGATAACAACATCATTTTGACATGTATCATTTTGACTTATATCAGTTGGACATGACGTATCATATTGACTTGTATCATTTTGTCTTACATAATTTATCATTTTTATTTATATTACATGTACATGATGTATCATTTTGACTTATGTCGACTGTTGGGCATGTATCATTTTCAGATATTATTGATCTACTGGCATATTTGACTTTCACTTGTTTTAGTTATATATGATGATGATCTTATCACTATTGACTCATTAATTTTTATATATTGAAAGTGGTTGATGATTTTTGGATGCATATTTATTATGTATGATGGTTTTGATTTACTGATCATGATGGATGTTGTCAAATTCACTTAAATTATAGATATTTAACTCATTTTAATTATGGATGATGATCATGTTATAATAATTATCTTGTTATTTTTTATATAATTGATGTTGTAGATTCTATTTTGCTGGAGGTTTAATAAGTATAATGATGTTGTTAATTTGTATGGATGTTCGTTTCCCTAAAAATTATTTATAGATGTTATCCTATAAAATATTTCAAATGCATTTATATGAATTACTGTATAATCATATAAGTTATTTAAGAGACATGATATATTTAACTAATTAAATTGAAATAAAACATATTAAATTAATAACTGTAAGCAAAACAAGAAGATTTTTTGGAAGCAAAAAAGGAAGCAAGAATGGAAGCAAAATTGGAAGCCACACCAAAATCAAAATTGAAATCCAAACCAGAAGAAAAACTGGAAGCAAAACGAGAAGAACAACCAGACGTAAAAATGGAATCCAAGCTAGAAACCAAACTGGAAGAAAAATTGGAAGTCAAATGCGGCCTTAGCTAACGAAGCTCACAAACAAAAATTCAAGTGTCAGTATGATCAGTCCGTTAGTCCTCGGATTTTCTTGGAAGGCAACCTTGTCCTAGTCTATGACCAAGATAAGGACCCCCTGGGGGCAGGAAAGTTCGAACCCATGTAGTTCATACCTTTCATCGTAAAAGAGGTTCTAAAAAAGGGCGCTTATCATCTGGTAGATTTTGAGGGAAATTCTTTGGTGGAACCTAAGAATGGGCTCTACCTCAAGAAGTATTACTCATAGGTAGGTCACCTTGGGTAACTTTTTGTAACATATGTATAGTTCCTATACATTTTTCGTTTTAGTTTTTTACCTTTTTTTTGGTTTTATGGATGTTTCATTTTGATGTCATCTTTTTCACTATGGTAGATGTCAAGTGAATCAGAGGTGTTCATGGGGTTTGTAGACGGTGCAAGCCGACACACTCGGAGGCTTTCTTCCACAGCTTGGGTAATTTACACACCTCAAGGCCAGTTGTTATCTTCATGAGGTACCTGTTTAGGTGACACCACAAAAATTTTTTCTGAATACAATGCAGTTCTAGAGTTTCTATGTGATGCTTTGTCACATGGTATTTCCTGCCTCCGGGTATATTTAGATGGTCAGTTGGTTGTGTCTCAGTTAAATGGAGTTTACTGTGTTTATGATCCTAGTCTACACCGACGGTTCCTTAGGGTATGTCTCTTAGCATGAAGCTTTGATTACATTACGTATATCCATGTTCCTAGGAGATTGAATCAAATTACAGACACCCTAGCTAATCATGTATTGGATTGGCATATTGGACACATGTAAATAAAAATAAACACACAGACATGTAAATACATTTGTAAAGTAAATGTATTCCATAAACACATAAAAAGACATAAAAAACCATATATATTATCAAAATATTAGAGTACATGGGTGATTGCAAGCGCCTCAAAAACATGACCAGTAATGAGTCATAGGGCTTATGCCCTCAAAAATATACAAGTAGTGCCCTTGGCATGTGAAAATTCTATCCTAACTAAGGACGGGGTTGGTGGGCCCTATTGTAATGATCAACAACATTTTCCAAATGCTGAAAAATCTAGACCCACGTCCATGGTTCCCCCACTACATGAGGCTGCATAGATGGTGGCAGATCCTCAATCTCTTCCATGGGGACTGTGCGAGTGAGCAAGGTAAATTTTATCTCTACTTGTCTCAGAACTCTCTCAGCCTCACCGATTGGAAGCTCTCCTGCTATTGTTGGCCCCCCTATGGTGGCGGGTGCCACCTCTGGCTGAGGACGTCGCCTGTTCCTCGCATAATCCGTTGGTCGCACTGGCCCCACATCTGCATATAATAGACACATATCTGTGAAATGCTTTGGTATAAAAAAAAATGATATATATAAAAACAACAAAAAGAAAGCTTACCCATCTCTCCTTTCTCCTCGTCGAGAGGTCCCACTATCTCAGGATCTCTTGAGAAGTCAATCCCAGCATAGAGGTAATCCTCTATGAATGACAACTGTCATGACAACCAAGAAAAAAAGTTGTCATCAAAGGCCTCAATGGTCCTCCCCCTGCCCCATCGCGGAAGCAACACCACCCATTTGCATAACGTGGGAAGAGAGGCCTAGTGCCCTCATACCACCTCTTGAGGGATGAAATTGAGCACTCTTTCAAAGAAGAAAGAGAAAAGAATCGTTCCAAACCTGAAGTTCCTCTGATTCCGCAACCGACAATTTGTTAGTTGCCTCTTCATACAATCTAGTAATGTGGTGCTCCAGTGAAAAATTTGTGCATTTAAGCACTGAACTACACAATTCATTTGTGCACGGGAAGCCTGATGCAAAGCCGCAGACCTAGTAATCCGCCCGATGAGCAACACTATCATTTGCAGTGATAAGTCTGAGATCTTGCTTATCGGTACTTGCGAGCTCATTCTGTCTGTACTTGCCTCACAATGGAGTCCAATCAACTCCGATTTGTTGTAAGTCCCAAAGGGAAAAGTACAAAAATTTATTGGTTCCCCTCTCCTGGAGAGGCCATTTAGAAAGTATATATCCTATGTCATTGAAACCAGTGACTGCCTCTCTAGCATAAAGGCTTCTACATTGGGTTGTCAATAATCAACCAAGGCATTCAATAGCCTAGTTTGTGCTCGCATGAAAGGACATAGAACAAATTTTAACAACCCACATTGCATTAATGTAGCAACAACATTAGGGTCCTCCCCAACCAACACACTAGTATCCCCATGCTCTCTTTCCCTCCAATGAACATACATCCTGCAAAAAACCAAGTTCAGGAGGGTTAAATCTTGCTTTTTTAAATTTTTTACATTAAATGATGGATCCATGCGGGCTGTAATGCTGACAGTAGCATGTACATGCATTTAGTTTTTCCTCTACCCACATGTACACTCGGGCTATCATAAGACAGCCCACATGGACTTAGGGATGACCTTTTAAAAGGTTGACGCCCCGTCAAAAAATGAATTTAAATGCATAAAGAAATAATTAAATTGCAAGAGGGGGTAGTAATTACTTACTTGATCTAATCGAAAGCTCATTCTGTCCACTGAATATCCCAGAATCAACTCTCTTAACGAAGGGGTATTTTTGTCTCCACAGTCAATTTCTCAATTAACAATGGTGATAATGAGCTGCCAACTTCTATTTATAGACTTTTTGGCCTATTTTTGTCATTTTTAGACCCTTTTTGTCATTTTTTCTAAACTAAAAATCATTTAGCATGGTTCAGGAGTTTTCTTTGGATTGTCAAGAGAAGTGTTACTTTGGGCATTTGGAAACTTTTTGGATATTTGGGTCGTTTTGAAGGTCCTTTGGTAAAAATTCATTTTTTCAACTCGTTGCATTTAAGTTAGGATTCCATCTCTACTTCCTACATCTTGTTGTCTTTTCCACTTTTCCATAGGATCGATCCCACCGAATTGCGACGCGAAACCATCATTTTTTCTTTAGAAGTGTCGTAATTTAGTGGTAAATCCTACCCTAACATGGATGCCCTAGGTAGATCCTGGTTGCATTTTGGTGTCCATGTTGTCACTAAATGACTATAGGCCTGGGAGTCCTTACTATATTTTCCTGATTATGAGTTTGATCCTCATTTGCATAATTCTATATCACTCTTGATCTCACCCTCGAGACTCCCAAAACTTAATGGGTCTTCTTTTAATCTCTTTTCAAACCCTCTAAATGTGAAAATATTGTTGAGCGATCTTGTTGACCTTCACACTCGCTAAAATGAAATTTGACGTCGTGTCTGTCCGATGATAGTTTACCCCTTTTCGGTCTAGATGGTTAACTGTATGAACAAAGGTATACTCTAGAAGAGTACTCTCAGGTATATTTTTAACCCTTTTTTGGGCCTGAGGGACTAAATTTATGAAAAAGGAACCCCCATGGAGTCCATAGTTAAGATCTTTTCAAACTCCCTAAAATTGAAAAGATCATCGAGTGACCTTATTCTTTCACACTCGTTAAAATGGTCCATAAGAACATTCTTGACGGAGTCCATAGTTAATCTTTTTTCAGACTCCTTAAAAATGAAAAAATTGCCGAGTGATGTTGTCTCTATCACACTCATTAAAATGGTTTTGAATAGACATATTTTTGGTGCTAGTTTACCCCTTTTTCGAACCGACTAGACTACTTTCGAAAAAGGTACCACAACGAAGTCTCCTTTTACATTTTTCAAACTCTCTAAATATGAAAAACTGTTGAGCTTACCTTCTTTGGGCTTGTTAAAAGTACATCGAAGGATGTTACCATTGTGTGTTTTGTTAACTGTGTTTTCATACCTACATATTTGGCTTAATGTTGGCTCCATGTTGCTCTCAACTGAACCATCTGAAGCATTCCTTATATGCAATCCCTGTAGCACTTTTCCTTTGCGTCTTGACACCTTTAGCCCTGGGAGGGATTTTTCCAGAGTGTCCTTGCTCTAAACATCAGTCTTGCCCTTTTGCCTAGAACTAGTATGTTTGCGATACTCATTCCTCCTTTGTAACGTAGCATTCTTTTATTCTTTTTCCAAAATTATTGAAAAAGACAAAAAAAAATCAAATACACCCCAAAAAGAGGAAGGTAAAAGTATTTTCTTTTTATTGGCAGCACAATGAGTCACCCTTGGACAAAGCACATCCTTTTGTTTGTTTGTCAAGATATGGGATTTAATATGACCTTAGGAAGTTGTTCTCACTACATAGAGATGTGTCCTCCTCCATTTGGTTATTATTCCAAACATATGGAATGTTTGTGTTGCCTCCTGCATTGTGAACTTATGTCAATTCTATGCTACCTAAGTCTCATCATTTGTCGTGCTATTGTCCAAGGGAATTTTTTACCAAGCCTGAGTCAGCCCATCTGCAGTTTGTCTCTTACCCTCATGCCCGACCATCCTAAAAGTCCAATCAAGTTTTATTTTGAAATCAATGAAGCCTTCAGTCTGGTCATCAAGATCCTCTATTCCATGACCGACAAGCCATCGAAGACCTCTAGGTAGTGAATTCGTACACTCATATTACACCCCTACCCGAGTTTTAAGGATTTTGAAGTTGTTGCTCGAGCTCTAAAGATCTCATCTCCAGCGATCAGGCCTTATTAGCTTCTATAATATGGATACTATACATGTATATCTTTTTTTATTTTGAGATGTAGATCCACTATGTATTGCTCGTGAATACACTTTATATAGTTATATGACATGGATCTACAATGTATTTGATTAGTAGCCATGATTATATTTCATCCTGAGCATGGGTATGCCCACCTTGGTGAGACAATTTTTATTTTGCAGATGGCACCTCCCAAATTCTAGTCCCTGGGCTCACTGGTTTGGTACGTTGATAAAGATTGATAATGTATTTCAGCCATCAGATGCTCTTTTAACCTCACACATTAGGGGGCATCTGTTATAACCCTAATTTTCACTAGACATGCTTACCTGACATCAGGCCATCTCATATACCTTCTTTGTCGAGCCAGTACTGAAAAACTCTTCTTAAAAACACCCTTTTTAAAAGGCCCACACGTCTTGCTCCACTACCGCCCGCGTGTACACTCTATCTGACCCACTACAGCCTGTGTGTACCTACAAAATCACAAAAAATGGAAAGTTTCCAACGGAACACACAGTTTTGGGTAAGTTAACTAAACCTTTCAACCATGCATGGCCAGTCATTCAACTAAATACCTAGCTTCTTATAGCCTATAAGAGAAGGGGTAGGGCTCCCATTTGAAAGGAGAAAAATCATAGTAAAGAAACTCTACCCGAATTTGTATTCCCCTTTGCCCAAGATTC
The DNA here is from genome assembly GCA_032191745.1 of Picea mariana. Classification (NCBI taxonomy): domain Eukaryota; kingdom Viridiplantae; phylum Streptophyta; class Pinopsida; order Pinales; family Pinaceae; genus Picea; species Picea mariana. Next base: position 1,563 of record JASDQU010736354.1, on the reverse strand, counting down.
TGAAACCATTTTGTGATTTCAACGAAGAAGAGAAGCAAGTGTGTTAGCAGTTGGTGCACAGTAAAAGAGGATCCCAGGACCAGATTCATGGAGCAGTGGTTGTCTTCATCATTGTAAGTTTCTTTAGTGAAGTTAATAATAAAGAAGTACTTTTCCCATCCCACCATATGAGGTTTTCATTATTTATTGTGTACATGTTGATTAAATCTCTAACCCATTAATCCATAGATCAAATGCATGTGGAGTTCTTTGTTTGTCTTTTTTGAATGTAGATCAGCCTTGGGAGGAGAGTTGCAGTCAAAGAGAGACCAAGCATGAAGAGGGATCGATACCAAACACCAGAAATAAGGTATGTTCACTTGATCTTCTTAACTGTGTATTTTCTTAAGAATAATGGGGATTAGGTATGGGATGATGGTAAAAAGTAGGAATCTTTACGTATTTTCTGCATGCATGATAAAACCCTAAGTGCTAGTTCGCAGGGGGATTTCCCACTCAAAACATATAGTTAACCATTTTTCACAAATGCAAGTTGTAGGAAGGCCTTCCCTATCCCCACAATCCCATAAGCCCACAATCTTCCATACTTAATCATGTTTTTGTTTCACGTGATCCCACTTTACCATTTACCCACATTACTTTTCCTTGTTGGAAATATTGACTGGGTGGGTGAATCAATATTACATTTTTAAAAAAGTAGTAATTAATTTGTTATTTTATTAATCACCATAATAGATCAACAATGGATTTGTATTTAAAATCAATTATATAAATATAATTAACAAGAATTACAATGTTTATAAAGAATGATCTGTGATTGTGAAGGACACCAATCCCCTTTAGAGCACCAACTCTTAGAGACACAAATCCCCTTATTTTCTGAGCAGCTACTCAAGGAAGCTACAAATCCCTGCTTCTTCAAGCACCAACTTGAAAGGAGGCTCCAACCCCCTGTATTCTTCAAGCACCCACTTGTAAGGAGGCACCAACCCCCTATTTTCTTCAGGAACCAACTTGAAAGGAAGTTGCAACTCCCTGTTGTTTAGGCTTCAACCTTTAGAGGACTACAATCCTCCCTAGCTCCTCCCTTCCACCCTCACTTATTGAGTGTCTTCAACATTATTTCATGGACCCTGCTTCTATTTTTTATCTTCTTATACCAAATAGACACCTACTTTCCACCACAATTTCTGGTTTATATAGTATTTCAATAGATATAAGATTGAACCATTGTGTTGTTTGACAATGAACCATTGCACCTCTTAATTTAATTTTAATAATAATGTGGCCATTTAATAGTTTGATTTAACTTAAAAGACTTCAATTCCTTTGTAAGTAATTTATCCTTTCATGTGCAATCAATATTGTAGCACCAATGGAATGGTTTGGTGTCAATCTTGTCGAATTACTTTACAGACCCCTTAAACTATTACATAAATTGAATTCTGCAAAGGCACTTTCTTCAACCCACTTTTCCAAATGACCATGGGCTCAAAACCACAAGATTATCCACTTAAGTGATACTCTTTTAGTGCTTTATCTTTCCACCTTTATTCTTCTACA
>JASDQU010736353.1:617483-656006 GCA_032191745.1 Picea mariana | reverse complement strand
ATAGTCTTTAAATTTGTCTTAGGACTGTCATAAATTCGGCCTTTGTTGCCCCATAAATTCACACAAAAGGATTGCCTCAACACAACATAGGACTGCCTTAGATCGATTGCGGTCATAGCCTCCTGCAATTTTGTGTTTTCTCCTTTTAGCTGCGGTTTTAGGTCTGCTGGTAGGACCCTTCTGTGGAAGCCCTAGAGGGGGTCTATCTATATTTTCTATCCACTTTAAACGAGGCTCGGCCAGGTATGCGACCAACCTTAAAACCTCACCACATATTTAAGAGAGGCCAGGCCTCAAACTTTACCACAGAGGCTGCTACAAGTGTGCTTCCATAGGTCTATAATTTGGTTTTAAGTCTGCGGTCAGCCTTAAAACCTCATCACATATTTAAGAAAGAGGTCTGACCCTTGAACAATGCTTGGACAACCTTTAAATTTTACCAACAACAGGGGTATACCAACTTCTAAAGTCCACGACCTTACCTTTATTTGTTGTGCAATAGTCATCTTCAGGAACTACTCTGAAACCATGTTGAATTTCCCACTAGTTCAGGCTCATGCATTTAATTTCAATTTCATGTTTAGCATTTACTTGAACCATAACTAGTTGCATTAAACCAAGATCACAAGAAGAATAACCATGCACAAGAACATAAGAATTATTGTGAGAAACCCTTCTCAACAAGGGAAGAAAACCCAGCCAATCCATTGCTATATTCTTAAGAGAAAATCCCCCAACCATCACCAAACCTAGCACACAAGAGGGTGCTGTAATTCTCATAATTTTAGACCACAACTTCTGAAATCATGAGATGACACAAAGATAAGTGTGTTTCCTCAATGGGGATTCACCTTTATTTATACAAGATTTATCACATCAAATGATGTGTCTATTGGCACAATAGGGACGACCTCAATAACTCAAAATATAATTAATAATTACAATATTAATTATCTTTTACATTAATTATCTTTCACTTTACGGTGGGACCGACCTGTACCCTTTACATCACAATTAGGGTTAGAGGTAAATCTAACTCTTAGACAATATAGCAAGGGATGTCACACACCTACTAGTGCTCAACCACTAGGGGCATGTCCACCTGTGCTCAAACACAGGGACGTCTAAGTCAACAGATCTCTATCTCATCGTTTCTCACATGATAATTATCTGGACACGCATTCACTAGTGCTCAACCACTAGGATCACGTCCACCTGTGCTCAACCACATGGACATCCTACTCAATAGATCTCTATCTCACTGCACCTCACAAGAGAATCCTCTGGAGTACCACATGATCTCAACTCTCTACACAGAGGAGAACAGTAAACCCATCACATGGGATCCTTCACCCCTCACAAGGGTACATATCGTTTCATCTAAAATGACACACCCATCTCGTGGGCATATTCTATTCTCATGGGCACACAACATTCCATCTCCGTCTCAAAGAGAACGACACACCCATCTTATGGGCATCTTCCCTACACAGGGGCACAAAACGTTCCATCTCTGTCTCAGAGAGGAACAACGCACCCATATCATGGGCACACCCAACTCATGGGGCTCTCACAGGCCGACTCACTCAGTCTGTGACGAGGAGGATGTGTCACAGAACTGTAATCATCAACATGGACACAATCCATTTTTGGAGTTTTTTTTTTAATGTCAAAATTTAATAGATAAAACAATTCATAAGTCCATTCAATGTTTTTTATATCAACATTTAATTTATAAAGTAATTCAATTCTATTATTCAAAATCAATTTATAAAATAATTCTTTATCCAATTTTTTAATAATGAAGTAATATGAAAAGGCAATAAAATTTTTTTTTTTTTTGGGTAAAAAGATAAGCATTCTAATGCTTTATTGGTTGGTTGTCATCATTGTATATTTTTTGTTATCATTGTATATTGTTTTGCCATAGTATATTTTTTGTTATCATTATATATTGTTTTGCCATATCCTTTGTGAGAATTCATTTTTTTTTTGGTAAAAAGATAAGCATTCTACTGCTTTATTGGTTGGCTGTCATCATTGTATATTTTTTTGTTATCATTTTATATTGTTTTGCCATAGTATATTTTTTGTTATCATTTTATATTGTTTTGCCATATCCTTTGTGAGAAGTCATTTTTGTTGCTACAATGAGTGGACAAACAAAATAACTACATTAAATTACTTTGAAATACTAATTTAAAAAGTTAACAACTTTACTATAAAGAAATATTACATTATCAAGAATACTTAAATTGATCAAGAAATATAAATTAATCTAATTAAATAAATGTTTTAGATAGCCACCAAATTGTAAACTTCAATTTTTTGGTCTTGAACAAAATTGCAAATTTTGGAGTAATGATGGTCACCATTTGAATTGTTTCAATTGGATGCATGTGGAAATAAGTCTAAGGCATCAATTTCAAGCATTTTTGTCATAATAAATACAATTTCATAAATCATTTCCTTTTAAAAATCATTATAAATACAATTTCATATTTCTTTAAAACTGAGTTGGATATAAAATGTCATCAAAGTTATGAGAATCAAGCATCACCAAGTTCAATCATGTAACTAAACTTCATTTAGATGCTGGAAATCATAAATATGTTACACGGAGATGAATTACATCAATTTATATAAGTGCAATTAAGTCGTTTTAGTATATAAAGTGTTTCCATCAACAAGCTTTTATAGTTTTCATAATTAACACGATTGCCAACAATATCATGTTGTCTCAAATGAAGGCCATTGAATCTTATTCTGATTCCCAGGAACCTTCTAGAGGAATTATTCAGTGTAGAAGGAGAATGTCTTTGTTCTTGTTTTCATTGTTGATAGAGGAATTACTCAGTGTAGAAGAAAAATAATGCCTCGTTGATCTAACAGATTGTGTTCTAATTTATACCTTATGGAATTAACATAATGTGTTTTTATTTTGTTGTAAACAATATTCAATGTCCTTAATATCTTGATCACTGCCAAAAGTTCCTAACTGTAAAACAATATTCAATGTCCTTAATATCTTGATCACTGCCAAAAGTTCCTAACTGTAAAATTGACATAAAAATTGTGTATGAAATTCAAGCAACCAAGCCTCCAACCCTGAAAAGTAAAATTATGTTAAAATGTGCAATGCATAATTGTCAAAATGTTAGAAAATAAAAAATTGCAAGTACTAAAACAAGTAAAAGGTAGATGCATTTTTAATTTATATAAATAAAGAAATTATCTAAAACAAATTTATTTTGATTTAAAATAAAGACTAAAATAAGTTTTGTTCAAGTTTAATATAAGTTTTTCCACGTAACAAAAGAAAGAGAAAAGTGAACACAATCAAACATCAACACATAACATTAATATATTTATTCAAATGTGTCATAAAACATTGATTGAACTCAAGTGATTACGGTGACAAGGGTTACTGAAAACCATTTGAGCAACACACAAATATATTTTAATTTATTTTAATAAGTGAATTGGGTGACTGAAAAATAATATTAATTTAGGACTTTAAGAAATCAATAAATAAAATCTAAAATAAATAAAGAAAAACTTGCATTTGCAAATAATGAACAAAATACAAATATAAAACAAAGAAAGATAAAATAACATATTAATATGGAGAATCAAAAGAATTTTATTTAAAAAAAATTAATTTGAAAGACACTAGATTAAAGATTAAATATTTATCTAAATGATTAAGGAGATAATAAGTGCAATCTAGGATAAGGGAAGACACAACCAAGCTTTCAAACTATAATTTAGGATTTTTTTTTTTCACTTAGCATTCAAAAAATCAAATCAACAATGATAATTCATGTTAATATAACTAATTTCAAATATTGTTTATAGTAATAACAATTTAGAATAACAATATTTCAATTATCACCTAGATATTGAATAATTTCAAACAAGGCATAAGTGTCATTGTTCGTTTCACATACTTTTTCAGTGTTGCATAAAATGATATGATCAAATTTGTGAAAACAAAGAACAAATGTAAAAAACTGATGTACCTACAATCAAAATAAAATATTTTTGTTTTCTTTAGACTTTGCATTTTTGAAATATGAGTGAGTATGAAGCCAAGCTTTTGATGCGAAATTTAAAGTAAATGTAACAAAGCATGAATTGCATCATGGTCACTCCAATATGCATCTAATATATTGATTTGATAGTGGTCAAAATCCAAATTTGTCCAAATGTGGTCAATTTGAGTTTCCGTTTCTGAAGTAGGTTTGTTTGTTATCTCTTGCAATTGTTGTGAATGCATATAGTCTTTAGTTGTTTGCTTCTTTGACTATTTTCCTAAATGTCAATATTGAAATCACCAAAGATTATCAAGATACAATCACTATGACCCATTTGCACTTTAGTTTCTGAAATTGTTTCAATGATTGTCGAGGTAGATGTAAATGGAGCAACATATATGTTCATTATGCAAACACATTGTTGAACATACACCTATGACATAACGAGTTCAACTTTGTTATTGTAATTTTTTTTGTTGGAATTATGTGGATGTTTCTTTTTGTACAAGAAAGGTCACCATGGACATAATATGTTGCATTAAAATTGAATTTGGAAAATTTGTTTTTGCTTGGTGGGAAAATTTTTCATGTTTCTTGGAAATAGAGAATCATATTACTCATAAGGTCTTCATCTTGTGGGATATCATCAAGGTGTCCATGTAAACTATGCATGTTCAAAGCTACAATTGAAAATATGTTGGAACATGTGATTGAACTTTGCACATAGTCTAATTTCGATGATCCATTTGCAAATAATTGTTTCCCTTTTGGTGTCATTTTTTTGTTTATGCAAAAAATTTTATATGTTAATTTTTGGATTAGAAACAATGAATCCATGGTATTGACTCACAATAAAGCTATGTTGCCATGCCTTATATGTATAAAAAATAAAATAAAGGAGTATAATATCATAATAAATACTTATATGAATAAATAATAATAAATAAGTATATAATAATTATCTTATTTCCCTTTTGGTGTCATTTTTTTTTGTTTATGCAAAAGTTTTTGTGTTAATTTTTGGATTAGAAACAATGAATCCATGGTTTTGTGATGCAAGAGCATCATCAACAAGTACATGTGGCATGACAACTCATCGCCTGAGAGCTAATTCGGAGTCTCGAAGGCTAGCCAATACTGCAAATCTTTTGAAGCGATAGAAAACAAAAGAGGAAAGATCACACACATGGAGACAAAATGAGCATGCATGACTCGGGAGCTTAACCCTAGTCTCAATGTAACCGCAATTAGATAGAAGTTAGTTTGTTACTTTTGTATAAAGAGAGATTTTGTACGCCCAAAAGAAGGGTTACGAGAATTATGAGCAAGTAGGAATTTGTGAACAATAGTTGTTGCTTTGATTTCAGCTATAACCATTTTCTTGATTTTGAATGAAGATAACAGTGGAAATTGATCCAAAGTATGGTGTGAATTATTTCTACAATTTCCCTGTTGTTTTCGTTAATCTTTTCAAGAATGAATGAATCTTGCTACAAGTGCATGTAGCTTTGAAATGCTTGTATAAATTTTAAAATCGTTTTTCTTCGGGAGTTGGTGCAAGGTGTGCACATAGTCCGTAAGGAGTGCATTGACAAGGTCTGTTTCGACTCGTAAAGCCCAGGATAAATAGCATAAGATTTCCTTTGCAAGGAGTGCAAAGTGACTGCTGCAAGAAGTGCACAGTCGTTGCAAGAACTCAAATCTGTGTAAAGATCTATTGCAAAGAGTGCACAAGTCTGGAATTCGATGAAGAGTCGAAGTGAATCTGTAAAGAAGTCGAAGGACGAGAGCAGAGGAATGCCAGGAGGGTGAGAAAGAATTCTTTTCAAGAATATTTGAATTAGAAACAATGAGTCCATACTGATTCACATTGTATTCAACAATGTGAATCATGCAGAGAGTGATGTTGGAGACGTCAACGATGCAGAGAGTGAAGATGTAGAATCCAAAGAAGCTGCAGGGGAACACGTTGTCGAAGAACGCTTGCTAAGAGAAGTTGTTAGATTTGGAGCTAGAGCCAAGATAGAGGTCACGATGTATGAAGGCAATTTGGATGCTAAAGAACTACTGGATTGGATAAGGTCCATGGACAAATATTTCGATTATGAAGATGTCGATGGGGAGAAAAGGGTGAGACATGCTGTCACTAGGCTTAAAGGACACATAACATTGTGGTGGGATGAACTGCAGGCTGAGAGGCGAAGTAGAGGAAAAAAAAAGATAAAGAATCCAAAATGCCACCGAGGAGACGAGGGAAGCCACCTTTAACCAATCGTGTTGTAGAAAGAGAGATGTGAGAACTTCGTGCAAGGCTGGAAGCGATGGAAGCAACGTAGAGAAGAGCACCTGATGTTGGAGACGTCAATGATGCAGAGAGTGAAGATGTAGAATACAAAGAAGCTGCAGGGGAACACGTTGTCGAAGAACGCTTTCTAAGAGAAGTTGTTAGATTTGGAGCTAGAGCCAAGATAGTGGTCACGATGTATGAAGGCAATTTGGATGCTAAAGAACTACTGGATTGGATAAGGTCCATGGACAAATATTTCGATTATGAAGATGTCGATGGGGAGAAAAGGGTGAGACATGCTGTCACTAGGCTTAAAGGACACATAACATTGTGGTGGGATGAACTGCAGGCTGAGAGGCGAAGTAGAGGAAAAAAAAAGATAAAGAATCCAAAATGCCACCGAGGAGACGAGGGAAGCCACCTTTAACCAATCGTGTTGTAGAAAGAGAGATGTGAGAACTTCGTGCAAGGCTGGAAGCGATGGAAGCAACGTAGAGAAGAGCACCTGATGTTGGAGACGTCAATGATGCAGAGAGTGAAGATGTAGAATACAAAGAAGCTGCAGGGGAACACGTTGTCGAAGAACGCTTTCTAAGAGAAGTTGTTAGATTTGGAGCTAGAGCCAAGATAGTGGTCACGATGTATGAAGGCAATTTGGATGCTAAAGAACTACTGGATTGGATAAGGTCCATGGACAAATATTTCGATTATGAAGATGTCGATGGGGAGAAAAGGGTGAGACATGCTGTCACTAGGCTTAAAGGACACATAACATTGTGGTGGGATGAACTGCAGGCTGAGAGGCGAAGTAGAGGAAAAAAAAAGATAAAGAATCCAAAATGCCACCGAGGAGACGAGGGAAGCCACCTTTAACCAATCGTGTTGTAGAAAGAGAGATGTGAGAACTTCGTGCAAGGCTGGAAGCGATGGAAGCAACGTAGAGAAGAGCACCTGATGTTGGAGACGTCAATGATGCAGAGAGTGAAGATGTAGAATACAAAGAAGCTGCAGGGGAACACGTTGTCGAAGAACGCTTTCTAAGAGAAGTTGTTAGATTTGGAGCTAGAGCCAAGATAGTGGTCACGATGTATGAAGGCAATTTGGATGCTAAAGAACTACTGGATTGGATAAGGTCCATGGACAAATATTTCGATTATGAAGATGTCGATGGGGAGAAAAGGGTGAGACATGCTGTCACTAGGCTTAAAGGACACGCAACATTGTGGTGGGATGAACTACACGCTGAGAGGCGAAGTAGAGGGAAAAAAAAGATAAAGAATTGGGATAGAATGGTAGCCAAGATGAAGGCTTAATTCATGCCCAAAGATTATTAGATCAATCTGTTCAGGAAGCTGCAAAACCCGAGACAAAAGGGTATGACAATCAAATAATACATAGAGGATTTCTACAAGCTGAACATCAGAGTTGGACAAAGAGAGCGAGATGAAGAAAAAGTTTCCAGGTATATGAATGACCTGAGGTACGAAATCTAGGATGAGCTCAGCATGATGTCGGTAAGGACAGTGGAGGATGCTTATCAATTTGCGCTAAAGGCAGAAGAGAAGTTGGCCAGAAAACAAAGACAGCGAGGTAGAGGTAAAATATTAGCCCCAAACAAAGGCAAGGGAGTTACCCATGACAAGGCACATAATTCCAAAGATGAGGCTGAAAATCCACACAACCACTCGAAAAGAGGAGGAATTTTCCGAGGAAGATAGGGTGGTGGAAGAAACTCTTCTAGAGGAAGAGGCAGAGGAGGAATAAGATGTTATGCCTATGGAAAGACAAGGCACATGTCTTGGGAATTCCCCAAGAAAAATAAAGAAGGAGGAGAAGCTCACATTTCAAAAGCACAAAGAGGGAATGTTGAAGAAGAAGGAGCAGAGGATAGAAAATGCATGATGATGAGAAAGGTTCTCTTAAAATCAGAGGTAGAAGTTAAAAATCCAGTACATAGGAACAGTCTTTCAGGACAGCTTGCAAAACTAAAGACAGAGTATGCAAGGTGATAATTGACAGTGGGAGCACTGATAACTTAGTATCCACGGAGATGGTGGAGAAATTGGAGTTGGAGACAATTGCACACCCAGAGCCATATAAAGTCTCATGGTTGCAGAAAGGACACCAGGTAATGGTTACTAAATAATGCTTGGTTGAATTTAAGATAGGAGGATATAGAGATGAAATTCTGTGTGATGTAATTCCCATGGATATATGCCATATTTGTTGGGAAGACCATGTCAGTTTGACAGGAATTTCATTCATGATGGGAGGAAGAATACATACACCTTGGAGAAGAATAGGAGGACACATATGTTGCTACCAATAGAGGAGAAGAAAGTGAAAGGGGAAGACAATAGAAACATACTTCTAATGAGTGGGAGGGAACTCCTAAAAGAAGTTAAGAAAGAAAGGAGATGTCATTTGTTGTGGTGAAGAAACCCAGAAGCATCCTTACTAGTACTTCGATGGATGATTTGCCTGAAGAAGTTCAGGAATTGTTGGAAATTTTTTGCGACATAGTCGTGGATGAATTGCCTAACTCATTACCACCCATCAAAAGTATCAACCATCATATTGATTTGATACCAGAAGCAAGTCTTCCAAACAAAGCGACATACAGACTAACACCTCGAGAGAATGAGGAGGTAAAGAACCAAGTCTAGGAATTATTAGACAAGGGTTTGGTCAGAGAGAGATTGAGTCCATGCGTAGTACCAACTGTGTTGAGTCCAAAGAAATATGGAGGATGGAGAATGTGTACAGACTCGAGAACCATCAACAAGATCACTATCAGGTATAGATTCCCTTTGCTAAGAATAGATGATTTGATGGACTATTTAAGTGGAACAAATTTCTTTTCTAAGATAGATTTGAAAAGTGGATATCACCAGATCAGAATGAGAGAAGGTGATGAGTGGAAAACAACCTTTAGGACAAATGAAGGTTTGTATGAGTGGCTTGTTATGCCATTTGGCTTAACCAATGCCCCGATTAATTTTATGAGATTGATGAATGAAATACTAAAAAGTGTCATTGGCAAGTTCGTGGTTGTGTATCTAGACGATATACTGATCTTTAGCAAGACTAAATAGGATTATTTGAGGCACCTGACACTGGTGATGAGAAGTTGTTGATAAACCTGAAGAAGTCCTCTTTTATGAAGAAAAAACTCATTTACTTGGTTTTTGTGATCTCTTCAAATGAAATGAAGATGGATCCGGAGAAGGTGAAAGCAATCAAAGAATGACCATCACCAAGGAGCATGTTTGAGGTAAGAAGCTTCCACGGATTAGTGAGTTTCTATAGGAAGTTCATCAGAGATTTCAGTGGAATTTGTGCACCAATGATGGATACAGTGAAGAAGAGGCACAAGTCTTTTAAATGGACAGAGGAGGCAGAGAAGAGCTTCAATACAATGAAGGAGAAAGTAACGGAGCGACCAATTCTGGTCTTGCCAAATTTTGAGAAGACGTTTCAAGTAAGGTGTGATGCAAGTGGCATTGCGATTGGAGGAGTTTTGAGCCAGTACAATAGACCTGTTTCTTACTTTAGCGAGAAGCTGAATGAGACTAAGAGAAAATACTCCACCTATGCCAAAGAGTTTTATGCCATAATCCAAGCCCTGAAGAAATGGAGACATTACCTTGTCCCACAAGAATTTGTCTTGTATAGCGATAACCAAGATTTACAATTCATAACCAGACAGGAAAAATTGAATCAGAGACATGTGAAGTGGATTGAATATATGCAGAATTTTACTTTTGTCATAAAACATATTGTTGGGAACGCTAACAAATTTGTTGATGCATTGAGCAGGAGATGTTTGACTCTGCAGGAATTTCAGGTAAAGACCTGAGGGTTTGAACACCTTGAGGAAATGTGCAGTGATGATCTAGACTTCAAGGAAGCATACGAAGCATGCATGAATCATGTTCTGAGAGATAAGAGATAATGGACATAGTATATGATTCAAGAGGGATTGTTTTTCAATGGAAATCAATTGTGCATACCAAAATGCTCAATGAGGGATAACCTTTTGAAGGAAAAACATAGTGGAGGATTGGCTGGACATTTCGGCCATGATAAGACATTTGCACAGTTGAGCAGTTCATACTATTAGCTAGTTATGAGAACAAATGTGATAAAATTCATGAACAGATGTAGAATCTGCCAACATGCAAAAGGGAAAAGACAAAACATTGGATTGTATCAACCATTTCCCATACCAGAGAGGCCTTGGGATGCAATATGATGGATTTTGTGTTGGGACTGCCAAGAACACAAAGAGGATGTGATTCCATATTTGTGGTGGTGGATAGATTTTCAAATATGGCACACTTTATCCCATTCCATAAGACCAGTGATGCAACAAATGTTGTAAATCTGTTCTTTAAGGAAGTTGTGAGACTTCACAACCTACCCAGAAGCATTGTCTCCGATAGAGACACAAATTTTGTTGGTCATTTTTGGAGAACACTGTGGAAGAAGTTAGGTATAGATTTGTCCTTCAGCTCAACCTATCACCCTCAGAGAGATGGGCAGACTGAGGTGGTAAACAAAAGTTTGGGAAACTTGTTGAGGAGTCTGGTCACCGAGCACCATAATCAGTGGGATCGGATTCTGCCACAAGCATAATTTGCATACAACAACTCACCAAATAAGAGCACTAGGAAGAGCCCATTCCAAATATTGTATGGAATGAAACCCAGGGGAGTATCTGAGTTGAGAGACTTGGAACAGAGTGATATCATAAGCACTGGAGCAGAAGATTTTGCTGCAGAAATGCAAAAGCTCCATAGCCAGATCAGGGGTCAGTTGCAGAATTCTAGTCAAGAGTACAAGCGTAGAGCTTATCAACATCGTAGAGAACTTCAATTTGAAGTAGGAGATTAGGTTTTGGCACATCTTAGGAAGGAAAGGTTCCCTAGAGGGACATATAACAAGCTCAAGATGAAGAAAATAGGACCGTGTAAGATCTTGAGGAAGTTTGATGCAAACGCCTATGAGATCGAGCTGCCAGATGATGTGGACATATCGCTCATATTCAACATCTCAAACCTGTATCCTTACAGGAAGGATGAAACAGAGGGATCAACATATCAAGGGAAGATTCAATGGGAGACAAATGCCTATAACAGAAAAACCACAGATGGAAAATATCGTTGATCAGAGGATTGGTAAGAAGAACAAGAGGAAGACCTATTTTGAATATCTGGTCAAGTGGAAGGGACACCCAATAGAAGATGCTAGTTGAGAAAGTGAAGCTGATATCCAGAAGCATGGAAAGTCGGTACAGGAGCTCATGGACAGGAGTCCATGAATTTTTGTCCAGGGGGAGTATGATGCAGGAGCATCGTCGGCAAGTACATATGGAAGGACAACTCTGTGCCTGAGAGCCAATCCAAAGTCTTGAACGCTAGACAATATTGCAAATATTTTGAAGCGATAGAAAACAAAAGAGGAAAGATCACATGCGTGGAGACAAAATGAGCACGTGTGACTTGGGAGCTTAACCCTATTCTCAATGTAACAACAATAAGATAGCAGTTAGTTTGTTTCTTTTGTATAAAGATAGATTTTTTACGCCCAAAAGAAGGGTTACGAGAATTATGAGCAAGTAGGAATTTGTGAACAGTAGTTGTTTCTTTGATTTTAGCTGAAACCATTTTCTTGATTTGGAATGAAGATAACTGAGGAAAATTGATCCCATGTATGTTGTGAATATTGTCTACAATTTCCCTGTTGTTGTCATTAATCTTTTCAAGAATGAATGATTCTTGCTACGAGTGCATGTAGCTTTGAAATGCTTGTATAAATTTTAAAATCACTTTTATTCAGGAGCTGGTGCAAGGTGTGCACATAGTTCGCAAGGAGTACGTTGACAGGGTTTGTTTCGACTCGTAAAGCTCAAGAGAAATAGCGTAAGATTTCCTTTGCAAGGAGTGCAAAGTGACTTCTGCAAGGAGTGCAAAGTGACTTCTGCAAGAAGTGCACAGTCGTCGCAAGAACTCAAATCTGTGTAAAGATCTGTTGAAAAGAGTGCACAAGTATGGAATTCAATGAAGAGTCGAAGCAACTCCGTAAATAAGTCGAAGGATGAGAGCAGAGGAACGCCAAGAGGGAAAGAAATAATTCTTTTCAAGAATCTTTGGATTTGAGGTTGACGAATTTCCCGGAAAAGCAAGAAGTGCTTAGGAGATGGAAATCTTTGAGTAGATCAAGCTTGGGAGGGGTATCACTTTCCAAGAAGTGTGAACGAGATCCAAGAAGTGGACTCGCAGGAAGGATAAAGGTCGAAGCCTTTAAATATTTCGAAAAATATTCTAAGTTAGAAGACAGCATAAGCTCAAGGGAAAAGATCGGGATCGTCCGATCAATGTCTAGACAATGAGGAGTGAGCGCAAATGAAAACATCTCAGTCGTCTGATCTAAGCGCAAAGAAAATATTTCAGCCATTCGATCTGAGAGCCAGAGAAACGATCTTAGCCGTCCGATCTGTGTGCAAAAAGATCGTAGTCGTCCGATCAAGGTAAAGTGCACTAACCTTAAAGATTTGAAAGTGTACAGGAGAATCAGACTTACGAAACCCCGAAATCATCAGATTCATTCGTTGTCAAGAAGGACATGTGGCGAGAGATCAACATTTCATTGTCTCGCAGAGTGGAAAGGTCAAAGAGCAGAGTTGTGAGGATTGGTGAAGTGTGAACTCACGAAAAGATCATGACCATTGATCATTCTGAAATCATCGAGACCATCCATCGTCAAGGAGGGCACGTGGTGAGAGATCAACATTTCACTGACTCATGACTTAAAGAAGTCAAAGGCAGAGTTACAAGAACTCGTGAAACACAAAATCGTGATTTGATCACATCCGTTGATCGAAGGAGGGAGATGAATTGTAGATCTGGTCTTTTCAGGAGTTCATGACTCAGGAAATCAGAGGTAAGAGTTATGAGAACTCGTGAATCGTGAAATCACGATTTGATCTGAGCCATCAAATCGAGGAGAGATTTGGACCATTGATTGTCCAAGGATACGATTCACAAAGTGTGAACTTGTGAAATGTGAAATCACGACGTGCTCGAAAGATTGTTCCACAGTCATAGCAAAGGGTCACATCGGCAAAGGAGAATAGAGGGGCTAGCATGAGCTAGGCTCTTGTCGGGATTTCGAAAGTCGGGAGAGTCGAAGTGACTTGCATGTAAAGACCCGATACGTGAAGTCGTGACGCGCCTTTTGATTAGGGGACTGGTCACATCCTTGGCCACATAAAGGGAGGGGCTTAACCAGAAGAGCTAGCGCCTAAATACGCTGAAGATTAAAGGCGTTAAGGAGAAGGCCGTGGGTTCCATATAACCTGCGCTTTAAGGGAAAGAGGGTCTGTTAAGTGGAATTGAGGTTCTTGAGGTACTGAAGAGTCAGTCAACCTCAGTTTCTTGGTTGATCCTAGACTGGGAGGTCGCACAACCCTTAGGATAGAAGGGGGGTCTGCATCATTTTGACTCACGATAAAGCTATGTTTTCATGCCTCATATTATTGTTATATATATATAAATAATAACAATAAAGGAGTATAATAATCCTCTTAAAATGGTCATAATAAATACTTATATGAATAAATAATCATAAAAAAGTATATAATAATTATCCTAAAAGGGGGTCATAATAAGTACTTTTTATGGATACTTGGATAATTAAATAAAAATGTAAAATAAGTAACAAAAATTGGGAAGAAACCCTAAAATATAATAAATAAGTAAATAAAAGATCCTAGGGATCCGATTTTTTACCATGGATGGACTCTATATAAAGAGGAAAAGAATGATAAAATGACATCTCTCTTGGGTTGAAGCTATAGAGGGGGCTAGGATAAGAATTTACTGGCATGGTAGTAGATTGAGGGCTTGGGGGTGACCTACTACTAAAGATGAGAGTAGCAAAGTCTATGGTTGGGTGGAGAGTAGTCAACCACTTTGTGTATCGGTCGTCGGGTCAAGGATCAGGGTATGATTGCATTTATGGCGTCACCGAGTTGCAGGTAAGTTGGGTTCTCCAACACAAGTAAGTTCTTCACCCCTGTGAGTTGATTAAATTTCATTAGGGTTCCCTTAATTACAAATTATTGGTTATTTAATTGGATAATTTATGGATTTATCTTTGTGAGAACTTTGATACATTACATATGGTATCAGAGCCAAGTTCTAACCCTTATGACCTATGGGCTTTCTCAATTAAAATTTTATCAAAACCCGAGTGTTATAGATTTTCGTTCTTTGTTGGTACTTGTTGGATGTATTTGAAATTTTAGGATCGTGGTAGATCTAGTAGTTCTCTTTACTGGATATTTCTATTCGAGCTAAATTTAAGGTTTTGAGGTACCCAAATAAAATTATGAATGAAATTATTTTGCCAAGCCATACAATTGCAATATTTGTTTTTAGATCTCGATTGTTACATCATATCTAACATTATCTGTTCCATTGTGTCGGTCTCCAATGTCCATAAGCTTGGTTTGAGATCTATGATATGGCCTTGAATTCTGAAACCAACCATGGATTTAAGCTCAAAATCAATTTCTATTACAACTGATCATAGGTCTCCTTGGTTTGGGATCCAAAGGGGTCAAGGACGTGGCTGCTATTATATTATACCTAACACTTTCACAAATACGGTTTGATGTTGTTGGGTTCTTTATTAGGGTTTTGAAAAATGTGAAGAGTGCTCATGGAGCTAACTGTTTGATGAGCTATAGTCTAATTTTCCTATGGGTCTTGGAAATATAGTGAATTATTGAATTCGACCATTATACTTTTTAAAATTAAAAATAAAAACACACATTTAAATTTTCTTTATTTACATTAACAAGAATGTTTGAAGAATCCATGGACAAAAAAATTCAAATTGTTTATAAATTATTTCCAAGTGACTCAGATACCTCAGGTTCGTGATACTCATCATAGGTACTAATCACACACAGGTCCTTCTAGATGCAGAGAGGCAATATTAAATATGTTTTTCTTCATTTTTTGATGGGTGGATGTTGAGATAACGTCCTATTTTATCAACTCAGTTTATTGATTTTCTATCATTTACTTGATAATATCATTTTCTTCGTTGAACTTGTGCATATCTATGCTACTTTTATGTATCTATTTGATGATATTGCATATGATGCCAGATGATTGTTGTGACAAATGATGTAACAAGGTTTTATTTTATGGATCCCTTGAACCGGCTTACAGGTTTGTTGTTAATGACTCTAGGTTTTCATTATAGTTGGCAGGTTTGGGATTTTGTTACAAGAACGCACACCAAATATATGTGCAAATTCAGTTTGCTTCAGTGGTTGAATATTGTAGAAGAAGAGCCCTATTTCTAAACTCTAAACCCTTCGGATTCACCACTTTGATATACGCGTTTGGATGCCCACTTCAATCCAAAATTACTTAGAATGAACTGCATCATCATAATGTTGAAATCAAGCACAAAAGGCCCAAGGAAACGACTTTACTAGAAATATTCCAGATTTGAAACTTGAAACTTGAAGGAACTTCTGTTGAGAGGCCAATTCATTCAAGCATTTCAAACTGGACCAAATTAACTAGCCTCATTATATGGAACATACCTGGAGGGGTACATCTCTCTCATTCCTACAAGACCTGAAGAATCTGACAACATTAGTCTTAAGAAAGGATCTCTGGAAAAATGCTTAAATATATTGGAGAATTGGACAAACTAGAGATGTTGTAAGTTAATTGACAAGCTTATTGGTTGTTGTATAATTATTCTGGAATTTGCACTGTGTAGAGTGTTTTGAAATGTCCTAGTGGACACTCCACCCATCATCAGGGACAACTGAAGCTCAATTGTCCCTGATGATGGGTGGAGTGTCCACTCGAAACTTTGAATGTTTCAAAACACTCTACTCAATTCAAACTCCGGAATAATTATGACTGTAAAAACATACATATCAAGCTTATTGGTATTCATAAAACCATAATCTAAATAGATTAAATTTTTTCTATGAACAAGAGTGTCTTTTTCTCAAGCTTACTGACATTATTCAAATGTTTGTTTGGAGACACACTGTACATAGTGAAAAGTAATCCACCCACACAAAGACAGATGGTAAGTTATGGTGCATTGGATACATGTGCAAAATACGTAGCAAATCCTTGCGGCATCATCACAATAAAAAAAATTATGGAACAATCTTTTGACTTGTTTTTGCAATATTTTCGATCTCATTTTGCCCAAAACTAGGGGCGAATGGTTGGATCTGCAGATTTGAGTGGCTAAGTTTGTGTAATCGATGTCCCAGGAATTTTCAGTACGCTAAATCCATTTATATATTCAGGAATGCAATTTAATGGGCTGGTTCAGGACACCAAATTCTTATAGATTGAATGGTTTGGTTATCTTCCTAGCTCTATAGAGCTTTTAGGTTTCTTGAATTTGAATTACGATAGCTAAGGATTTTTTATTTATTTTTACTTGGATCTTCATTCCTGGGATCAAGTGCAATTATAATGAAGACAACATTTGATTACAAAAACTAAAGTATTTGGTCTTGTTCCATGCCTTTTCTAAATGCTTATAAATTTGGATAGTTATCCCTTGTGTTGGAGATAGTTGAAATACATGAAGAAAGTTTGAATGCTATAATGGTCATCCAAAATGTGTCATGTTGGAAATGATGGAATATGAATCCTGTAATGGTCATATAAAACCACATCTCTATGTTTAAACTTTGATATTTTAAGAAGAGTTTTTTTTAGCAACAAAGACCTCAAAAAAAAACCCTAATTGTCTGCCCCTCGGCCCCCCCTTTCCACCATTCTCCAGCCGCTCCCTGGCCTCCCTCTCGACCCTTGGAATGGAAAACCCGAAACCAGATCCTCCTGACTCTTAGATGAAGTTGTGGCTTTCAAAGCCCTTGTTGGCTCACTTCCTTCGCCCCTGGCCCAACAAAGCACCTCCCAATTTGTCAAGAAACTGGATTAGATACCTGAGATCTCAATACCCAGTACGACAACAAGACATAACGCTCTCTCTTTTGCATCACAAGCCCTAGTTGGTCAGTTTATGGGGATTTGGCCCTCACCGCGACAAATAGATCTGTGGATTGAGTGGAACTGACATCCTCTGGTTCAAGGAAGGATGAATCACTTCTTCTGTGGTAAGGGATTCTACATTTTCTATTTCAAACTTAAATCAGATAGAGACTTAATTTTCAGAAATGGACCCTATTTTTTTGTCCCTAGAGGACTCTACCTAAACAACTGGACATCGAACTTTGATCCTGAAAAATGACATCCCCTTAGCAATTCCAGTTTGGGTATGGCTTCCACATATTCCCTTTCACTACTGGGGAGATGAAGTACTAAAAATCATAGGAGATGCTCTAGGGAAGTACATCGACAGGGTGGAACCTAAATACAGCCTATACTCCTGCGCACAAATCTGTGTAGAAGTAGATCTGGAAAAAGGGCTCCCAGAAGCAATCAAGTTGAAGCTATATGATTGGACCCACATCCAAAAAATTGACTATGAACAACTACCCTTCAAGTGAAAATCCTGCCACAAATATGGTCATTTCGCAAAAAAAATCCCAAGCACTAAGCAACCCTCAGAAACCGAAACCCCACCCCAGGAAGATGGTTGGCAGCAAGTGCATAAAAAAACGCCACTGGAAAAAGAAATGGATATCGTGCAAGACCCTTAGGCCCCCAACCACTGCCAGAGACAAGGCAAGCCCCAGCCACAAAATCTCCGCCCAAAAAGTCTCTTCCACCGCACAATAACCTCCCTCCAAGTAGCAACTCCTTTGAAATCCTTAGCGAGCCCTCCTCTAGGAAGAATCCTTCAACACTCCCTTCCTTGCCCCTTGACCCTCCACCCATCAACAACTTTCCTAACCCAGATACAGAGGACCCCTCTATGGAAGATTCAGATCCACCGGTGCAACAAGAAGTCTCTAGCTCAAATCTACATGTGCAAAATCTACAAGAGAGAGAAGAGGGAGAACTTCCGCTGAAGAAACCCAAGAAAGTAGAACGACAATCGAATAAAGAGGTTAGATAAGAAGCAACAGCCAAAGAAAAAACACAAGGGAGTCAAAGAAATGGAGCCCTCGGGTCCAGGCATTCGAGCCTCCTTAACCCCCCCCCCCCAATGATTTTTCTCTCTTGGAACTGTAGGGGTTTCGACAGTAAACTAAAAGCCGAAGCTCTAAAAGATCTAAAAGGAATGGTTAATCCTTCGATCATTCTCCTCCAAGAAACAAAAATGGAAGCAAAATCCATCCTGGAAGCAACAAGTAAGCTTTACAAAAGCACCGGCGGAGTAGCAGTCAGCTCTCAGAGGGCATCTGGTGGTATTGCAACGATATGGAATGAGCAAATATGGAACTCTGAGGTAACTTCCGAAACCCACAACTGGATCCTTACAACCCTAAAACATAAAGAGGAAAACAAAATTATCATGGTTATTAATATCTATATGCCAAATTCCTATAAAGATAAGTTGGCAGCCTTGGCCTCCCTCTCAAATCTTCAAAACACAGTGGATCTCTCCTCTTGCATAATTGGAGGTGATCTAAACACTCATCTCAGTATGGGGGGGAAAAAGGGAGGAAGTAAAGTCAGAGACCCATTCTTTGAACATCTGGTTGACCTTATGTCAGACTGGGACATGCAAGATATTAAACCAACCAAAGGGCATTACACCTAGAACAATAGAAGAGTAGGCCTCCAGCACATTGTTGCCCACCTAGACCGTTTCCTTATCAACAACAACTTTCTACTCTCCCCCCTAGACATCTCCTCCCAAATCCTTTCCTCAACCATATCTGACTGCAAGCCCATCACCCTCTCCTTCCATCCCTCTCAGAATTTGGGCCCCGTCCCATTCTGGCTCAACCAGTTGTGGCTAGATAATTTAGACGTACCCTTGCTTGTAGTTGCTACCTGGAACATCTCCATTTTCAGATCCCCCAACTTTGTTTGGGAAAGGAAGCTAAAAACAGTCAAGCTTGCGCTTAAAGACTGGGAAAAAGCGTCATATTCATCTCCTCATCAAGAGAAGCAAGACAGACTTGAGCAACTTAGACAGATTCAACAAAAAATTGAATCAGATCCGGTGACAGAAGAACTAGTAAACCAAGAGAAAGAAGTGCAACAACATCTACAGACCACGCTACGTAGAGAAGAGGAGCACTGGTGACTGAAATCCAGGAATCTCTGGATAAAGGCTAGAGACTATAATACCTCCTTTTTCCACAAACAAGCCCAATCTCAAAGAAAAAAGAATATTGTTACAACAATCACCTCTAGCACAGGGCAACAAATTGATTCCTATGATGAGATAAAAGAGGAAGCCTACCACCATTACAACAATCTTTATCAGCAACCAAGAGAGGACTTAACGCAAGGGGAGGATAACAAGTTGCTGGAAAATATTCCCAGCTTGGTCTCAAACGAAGAAAACATCCAGCTCATCCAAGAAATCACTGAGGAAGAAATACGCAAAGCCATATGGAGCCTTGAACCTGACAAGGTGTTGGGGCTTGATGGTTTTCCAATCAGATTTTTTCATCATTTCTAGGACGTTATTAAAAGGGACCTAAGGAAAATTCTAAATTACACTCTACGAAAGCAGAGAATAGGTGGCTCCACAAACTCCACTTTTCTTGTGCTCATCCCCAAAGAATCTAATCCCTCAAATTTCACTCATTTTCGCCCAATCTCTCTCTGTAACTCCTCCTACAAAATCCTCACCAAAATCAATGCAAATCGTCTCAACCCCTTACTTGCTAAGCTAATCTCAGAAAATCAGACTGGGTTCCTCAGGGACAAGCAAATAACTGATAACATCATCTTGGTGCAGGAAGCCATACATTCAAGCAAGAAAACCAAAATCCTTGGAATGGTTGTAAAACTAGACATGGAAAACGCCTTTGACAGGGTAAAACATAACTTCCTTCTTTTGTTTCTAAAGGCCTATGGCTTCTCAGAGAATTTCAACAGCTGGATTAAAGCTTGCATCGACAATCCTTGGATCTCCCCTCTCCTCAGCGAGCGCCCAACAAAGTTCTTCAAAGAAAGCATGGGTATTTGGCAGGGCTGCCCTCTATCCCACTCCCTCTATATACTTCTAGCGGATTCCCTCAATCGAAAGTTGGAAGTGGAAAGAAGAACTAGAAAAATCCCAGGCCTCCACATAGCAAGAGGAGTCAAGGAAATAAATCACTCACAATTTTCTGATGACACTCTCTTGCTAGGAGCAGCCACAGTGCGCACTGCCACTCGCTTCCAAAAAATCCTCAAATCCTTCCTCGCAACTTCCGGAGGTAAGTTGAACCTTCTCAAATACAGGA
Source organism: Picea mariana (assembly GCA_032191745.1). NCBI lineage: Eukaryota > Viridiplantae > Streptophyta > Pinopsida > Pinales > Pinaceae > Picea > Picea mariana. The sequence goes on along the minus strand of JASDQU010736353.1, from coordinate 635,302 downwards.
TTTATGGATGGCATGTCTCGGGACACATAAAGAACCAGATAGAAAGAATCTTCGGCTTCCCCATAATCACGTCTTGGAATCATTTCAAGTATCTGGGTATGCCTATCTTCCTTAATCGCTACAATTCTTCAGCCTGGTTTGAAATAGTTGATAAAATCACTTCAAGGATCCAGAGCTATGGTGGTCAATGGCTCAACCCTGCAGGGAAAACAATCTTAGTCAAATTAGTTCTCTCCTCTCTTTCTATTTTCCAATGCTCAGGACTCCTAGTGCCTAAAAACATTCTAGAGAAAATCGGTAAATCCATCAGATGTTTTTTGTGGGAAGGAGGCAAGACGAACACAAAGAAATTCCATCTCGTCAACTGGAAGAAAGTTTGTCAACCTTACAATAAGGGAGGATTGGCGATCAAATATCCAACCATTATGAACATATCTATGGGAGAAAAATTAGCATGGCGGCTCGTAACAGGAAATGATGGAAGAAAGCCTTAGTGGGAAAATACTTTCAATCACCCAGACTCAGATGCCTAGAGGGAACAATGCCCGCTACTCCAGGCTCCCCAATTTGGTGTCTCCTAAAAAATACAACTTCTTTAATACATGCAAAACTTTCTTGGGCTTCCGGTAATGGAGAGACAATAAACATTTGGATGGACCGAATCCTCAACCATGAGCCTTTAAATTTCTTAGATATCTTACAACCTCTCAAAAACTGGTGCTACATGAATGACCTTACTAAACTAAAAGAATTATGTCTCTGGAATAATGAAGGGGAATGGGTTAGTTGGAAACCTCCCAACCCCCCTGAGAATCTCACCCCCCTCCTTTCTGTTCTCTTTAATAATTTGACTGGTTGTGCACCTCTCAACCACTATACTGCGGACTCCCGAAGTTGGGGAGGAAAACCCTTTTCTGTTAAAGAAGGATACTCCCATCTCTTCTCAAACCTCCTTGGGCTTCCCACCTCCAAACTCTGGAAGGAAATATGGTTTGGACCCTCGCTCCCCAAAGTCAATGCCTTTTGTTGGCTTCTCACTCATGGAAAAATTCTAACCACTGAAAACTTACTAAAGCGGGGCATCCAGGGGCCCTCTAGATGTTCCCTCTGTCTTGAAGCTTCCGAAACCATAACTCATCTCTTCCTGGACTGCAACTTCTCCCTTCAGCTTTGGAACCTCATCTACCTTCCCCTCCCTAACACCCCTCTCCCTCCTGATAGCTGTATCAACCTTCTCACTCACTAGAAACAAAGACATGTTGGCAGCTTCAAAAATAAAAAGGGGTTCACCCTCCTTTGGAAACAAATCCCTAAATTCGTTGCGTGGGAGATATGGCTAGCATGCAACCAGGCTATCTTTCGTGGCAAATCTCCATCAGTACGCAACACCTTTACAAAGATATGTGGAATAACATCTGAGGTTTTTAGAACAAAAGTAGTAGATTTTGACCCCCCAGGTATCTTGGATGCCAGGGAAGAAGACTGGGTCACTTAGATTTGAGGGCCATTTAAGAACAAAGAAAGACTCCCAGTACAAGTCTCCAGGCAGCTAGACTGGCAACTCCGCCTTGACAATAGTAGCTTCTCCTCCTGGTAGAGTCAATAGCATTCCTATCTTCTTTTCTTTGATGGTGCAACAACAGGAAACCTAGGGGTGGCAGGGGTGGGGGGGGTCATCTATGATTCCGAGGGAAATAAGATAACCAACTACTCTTGGGGGCTTGGAAAAACAACAAACAATAGTGCAGAAGTCCTAGCAGCTTACATGGGACTCAAGCTAGCCCAGGATCTGTGCATACAGGCCCTAACAGTTTTGGGGGATTCTGAAATTGTCATTAAACAACTGAGAGGGATACCCAATACGGAGAAAGCCTTGCTCAAAAGCATATCCACAACCACAAATTCACTTAAGAAAATGTTTGTGCATCTGAGTTTTTTTCACATTCTCCGAAAACAAAATACGGAGGCTGACAAAATGGCCAAAGTGGCCAAAACACTAGAACAAAGTAGCCTTCTCACCAACCAAACCCTCTCCAATGTTTGGTTTCCCTAAGCACAATTTCCCCATAGCCCTCATCTCACTTCTAGAAACAAGTCCCTTCTCCCACGTCACTCTCCCCCCCTCCTCACTCACCTTTCCGCCTCTCCTGGACCTCGCCTGCCTCAGCCTCCCACGTCAGACCCCCCCCTCCCGTCCACACACTCGGTACAGTCCCCCCCACCCTCCATATTCTATCCTCCCCTCTCTCTAGCATGCACGANGTCGCGTTCCCTTGCTCCCATACCTCCCCCCTCCCCTCACTTCAACCTTCTTCATTTCATGGCACTTCAACTCTTCCTCCGGACATCTGTCAATGTACTTCACCTCGTGGCAACCCAGGCCTCGCTTCAGTCATATCTGCTACCTCGCTCAAGGGAAATCATGAGCACTCTAGTTTATAACGGCTTTTGGAGGCCTCCACCCAGCCATCATCTACAACTCCTCTCTTTCATTAAGCACCCTCACACTTCTAGGATTCAGGACCTCATTTCTCTTGGCCTTTCTCTGCCCTTTCCCTGTGCCCCCCTCGATTACTGTCTCACCATGCGCCGAAGCACTATCAGACACCAAGACTCTTGCTCCTGTCCAGCCTGCGCACTGGACGGCATACAGGGACAGTTTCAAGAATTGCAGGAAGAGTGCAGATGAATAGAGGACTGGTCGGACACCCAACACAGATAGTTGCAGTAAGAAAACTAGTCAATTCAGGAAAACGTGGTCTAGATGCAACAACAAATGCAAAGAATGGAATTTAGGCACAACTAGGAACTAGCTATCGCCATGAGAGGCTTAAATCACAACACGAGGCAGATTGAAGAGCTCAACCAATGGCCTGGCAATCTTCAACACTCTCCATGTCCAGAAAACACCGATGAATCATGGATCCCTTCCACCTTCCATTCAGTGGCTAGCAACGATCAGCATGTCCCAATTGCCCCCAGATTCTCGGACCGTGCCTGGGAAGGAGAAGCTCAAGCGCAACAGCAAGGAGACGCAGCCCAAGCAGAGGAAAATAGCGCGCCATAGTAGGACAAAGTTGGCCCCTCACACTCTAAATCCAGGGTTCTATGAAGTGTAAATATCAAGTCTTTCTCCACAGTTTCGTAGCCATTTATACATGGCAAGTATGTAGCATTTGCAGCATGAAGGTGTCGCTCATTTCTGGTTTTGGAAAGGATGAATGTAAACACAACATAAGTTGGATGATAGAGCCATTGTCGTCTCCTTTTTGTAATGATGGATTTTTTTGATAAATATATAAAATACTCGTTTCTGTTAAAAAAAACCGGTCATACAAAATCATACACTGAGAATACTTTCAAAACTTTTGGGAATATACAATCATTTATAAACTTTTATAGAATGACGTGGCAATTGGTATTTTAAATAATAATGTTTTAGTGGCACAATCTGAGCATATAATTCTTGCAAAGAATTTATGTGGATGTTACACCTTTATGAAGTAGGTCATTTTCTGTGGATGATATAACAATGTTATATTATAACATTGTTATATTATAACATTGTTATATTATAACATTGTTATATTATAACATTGTTATATTATAACATTGTTATAATATAACATTGTTATATTATAACATTGTTATATTATAACATTGTTATATTATAACATTGTTATATTATAACAATGTTATGTGATATTATAACATTGTTATATTATAACAATGTTATGTGATATTGTAGTAACTACGTATTACATGTAATATGCAGTAACAATTGAAGTATGAAAGAAAGAAGTGCAAAATAGTTATGCAACATATTCAAAATCATGGAAAGAATGGTTCATTGAAAAGACGGGAATAAAAGATACAATGAATGATCTTCTTGAAGAGAACTAAAAGAGATATTATTGCATGTGCAAAACTCAACTATACTGTACAATCATGTGAAAGGATTCAACATTGTAAATTTCACAAATTACCCTTAATTTTCATCAAATATGAAATAATGAAATATTTAGCATGGAAAAACCATTGATGATAAGATTTTAAAAATCTAACCATGGAATGACCCTTCAAGCTTTTAAAAACTAGAGTGTTTGAGTATGAGATAGGTCCATAGTAAGAATAGAACCCTAAACTCATCCCAAGATCAACATGCCAATATTTTTCTCTTTTCCTTTTGGAGGAAGGATATGGTTGGGAATCTCTATTCCATTCTTTTGGTTAATGTATGTGGTTATTACAATTTGTCATTATTAATCTGTGTATATCCCAACTTGGAGTTCGACATTTAGTTCCATTGTAAATATTTTGGACGTAGGAGTAGTAAGAGAATAGAATTCATGACAGTAGCTTAGGTTTGTTTTTAATGAGTTTACAGTGGTCCACATTAACCATTGCAACCTATGGTGACCTTCTTTGGAGATAGATTTCAAACTTTATATTATGTTTGCAAGTGATATGAGAATGGAATCATGGATCAATGAATTTGGAACTACATTTTCATGAAGTAGTCACTAGAGGGAGTATGTTTCATTATAGTTTTGAAAAATTGGTTGTCTTTTTGTTCATTTCAAGAATACAATCTTAACAACATTTCCCTGGTAAGATGAAGTGAAGTTGGTCTTGTGGTTTAGTAGCCAATTCAATTTCTTGTGGAGTCTCCAAGGTGGAATCTCTTGCAAGTTGTACATAGAAATTGAAGCAAGCTATGGCTCTCTTTTAGCTAAAATGACAATTTTCCCAACTATAGGTGTGTCCAGATGAAGGACAATGAGTCACTTGGAACATGAATTATGCATGGTCACATGTAATGAATGATGATTTTTGATTAATAATTTGTGATTAACATAGCTTGAAATATGAGTAGTTTAAGGCATAATCAAAGGGTTATTTTGTTGACTTTGCTCCAGGGACGTCGCTTCTCAAGAGGAGAAGAAAGATAACATGGTGAATTGATTAACTTGAAACAAATAGTGCAATATGGATTTAGATTTATTCCATGACTATTGGCATTGTTTTCCTCTGATTCAAATTGTGAATTTGTGTTAATAGAACAAGGTTTTGTTGCTAATATAACCCAATGGATATTCCATCTGTGTGTATGCTTCCAATTGTGTGTTATGCAAAATGGTTGTGCACTTTGAGATTACAAAGTTATAGGTTGTTGTGTTTACTCGAGGGGTTATTGGTTACCCACACCACAAAGATGAGAGGAGTGGTCGCTTTGAGACTCTTGCTTTAGCTATCAAGTATGTTTGTTGGGAATACGATATTCCACGGGTATGAACATAATGGTAAAAGGTTGGATTTCATTACATGTGATTGTTTAACAATCTTGGCATGATTGAATGATTTTATGTTTCAACACATAAACTAATGTCCATGATGTTTGTTGATGAATCATGTTAAAAAGGTCGATGATGTTTTATTGTTGGTATATCTTATGTGTTGATATGATTATCATTTTCATGATGTTATGCTAGGATAACATGTGGTTGATGTTCGAGATTTTCAACTTCGGGCAGACATTCTCCACATGAAAGTACAAGAAGACATGTCTACAACATTACATAAGCCCCAGGAAGAAGTTGGAGACCTAGGAAGAGAAGTCGGCCCCACGAGAAAAATAATAATAAAATTGAAGACCTAGAAATAAGAAGTCGACCCCAGACTGGCGCCCAGATTAGTATAAATACAAGACTGGCTCATTTCACTTTGACAAGAAGAAAGCTCCTTCTGCAGTGCACACAAGGTAGTTGCAGCTGCAGTTTTGGCAGTTTCACTATTTTTGGGTTACTGGTTATCTTGGAGAGTGCGCCACACTTGGAGAAGCTCTTGCTTGGCTCTTATTGGTCATTTTATTGAGGAGCTAGTTCTTGGTGATGCTAGCCTTGGGGAGGATCTTATTTGTATGGTATTTTGGCTATTGATGGTGATGTATTGGTGATATCTTGGACTAAATTCTTCTAGAGAAAGGTTTATGGGTTTTCTCCCAAGTTTGGGTTTCCCAAGATAAACTCTTGTGTTCTTGTGTTGTCTTCTTGTGTCTACTATGCATGGTTAATGTTTCTAGATCTTGTTATTTTCGCTGCATTTTTATAGTTGACATTTTCAGTGTATAGTTATTCTATGATAATTGTTGTATGAAAGTGAATCTTGTTAATAATCATAAGACAATAACTATCAAATTTGAGAATCATGTAAACACCAACATTTGATGCAATGTTATATCTTGACAAGGATATGTTGAGGTTAGATTTCTTATCATAGTATCCCATGATGTAATTGCATGGAATTTTTTATGATAAGATGCTTTATGATGACATGCAAGAGTTAGCATGTGGATTCTCTCTTTGAGATGTTGATATTATGACTAATGCATTGACTGCATATTGTGAGGTGGTGATTGTTAGGTTATCCACTAGTGGCCGAAGGGTTGGTTTATTTGATGATCTCGTGGGAACCCATAACCACAAAGGAGAATATTACAAAGTAACATATTATGGGTTGAGACAACTTAATATACTACTTATGTCAATAATTCTTATGCCTTGTATTGGAATTGTGATGTCAAAGTCCCAAAGAATGGCTAGAGCATTGCTTTTCGATGGTGTTGTGGGATTCGATTTTGATGCCTAGTGTTGTACTTGGTTGTTGTAGAGGGAGTTTAGGACAAACTTTCGAGATGTTTGGTGTATATGAGTATCAATCCATATGCTTTCTTAGGCAAATGAGGTATAGATCCTTGGGGCTCGAGATAGATTGATAGGATTTAAGCTTGGTTCCAAAAGTCGAGAAGGACAACTAGAGAGTACAAGCGCTTCCTTGATGTTATGATGTGGACTTTTGATGTCTTCTATAGTCACTTGGGTGGATTTATACTAGATCAACAGAGGGTATTGTGGAAGGTATAGGATCTAACATAGGGTGTTGTGGAGGATTGGTGAGCTAATGAAAAACTTGTAAGTGGCATAATCAAAACTAACTTCGTGATGAAGTTCCTTGAAGGAGGGGAATATTTCATGCCCCATATATATATATATATATATATATATATATATATATATATATATATATAAGGATTATAATAATCCTCCTAAAATAGTCATAATAAGTACTTATATGAATAAATAATAATAAAAATATATATAATAATTATCTTAAAAGGGGGTCATAATAAGTACTTATTATGGATAGTTGGGTAATTAAAGAAAATGGTAAAGTAAGTAACTAAAATTAGGAAGAAACCCTAAAATATAATAAATAAGTAAATAAAGGATCCTAGGGATCTAGTTCTTTGCCACATATGAAATCTATATAAAGAGGAAAAGAATGAGAAAATGACATCTCTCTTTTACACATCTCTCTTGGGATGAAGCTATAAAGAGGGGAAGGATAAGGATTCAATAACATGGTAGTAGATTGTGGGCTTGGGGGTGATCTGCTACTAAATATGAGAGTAGCAAGGTCTATGATTGGGTGGAGAGTCATCCCCCACTGTGTTGCGGTCACCGGGTCAAGGATTAGGGTATGGTCACATTTATGAAGTTATCGATTTGCATATAAGTTGGGTTCTTCAACACATGTAAGTTCCTCACTTGTGTGAGTTGATTAAATTTCATTAGAGTTTCCTTAATTACAAATTATTGGTTATTTAATTGGATAATTTATGGATTTATCTTTGTTAGAACTTTGAGACATTACATATGTATAGTAATCCATGTGTTCTAATGTTGATTGGATGAAATGCAATCTTTTCTAATGTCAATCTATGTGCTCTATGTATTGTTCTAGCGTAAGCTAGCTGTATTGATAATTTTTTTCTTATTTTAGTTTGATTCTTTCCTCTAGTGCCTGACAATATCTTTGCAATTTGAAATATCGATGTCCAACTTGGTGAAATATTTTTCATATAATTCATGGAACTTTGTTGTTTGCAATTTTCCAACAACTGGGTCGACAAATTCTATCCAAATGACATCCAATTATTTTTTCCCCTTTGAATAACTCTTCAATTCTCCATCAACACCATTGACAAGGCCATCTTCTATGATGTATTTTTTTACATATAATTCAACTATGCCATTTCTCTTGACTAGTATTTTTGTTGGCAAGGTAGTTGTCTTGTCATAAGTTCCAAAGTTTTCTTGATGGGTTTCAAGTTCACCAATTGCTTCAAGAGTTATAAATTCTTCATCTACTTGTGAAAACATTTTTTTCATTATGTCTTTGCACATCTTTGTTTTTGTAAAACAAATACGAAAATAGTGGATCTATTGGTGGTGTTATATAACAATGGTGATTTATGTATTCTATGTCATCATTAAATTGCTCAGTGAATCTCATTTTGTTCAAAACTATGAAATATGTCTTTTTTATGCATTAGCATGTGCAACTCATAGCATTTTACTTTTCCTTGCCAAAAAGTATATGCTAATTTATACAGTATCTGATAAATTATTTGATTTGTTAAAGGGCATACATAGTGCAATGTGGCACCCCCTGCATTAAATGTTGTTTTTCAGGTGTAAGTTGTTACGATTTATTTTAATGTAAGTGGTTCATATTCAATTCTATTGTTGTACATGCACACAAGGCACTGGAAAATTTCCTTCATGGTAAATGTTTTCCTAGTCCCCACACCTCCTATAAAAAACAAATGGATTGGTTCATTTAGTGTCTTTTTCTTTTTAGTCAATATATCTTTGATTGTAGTTGCTTCTTCTTTGTTCAATTGTCTCCTCATGTTATAAAATGTTGTGTTCTCTAATATATGTAGTTTCTTTACAAGATGATAAGGTTTATCGAACAATGTTTTTATCTTTTTATGTTTTGAAAGTATTGGAGATCTGTATCAATATTATATTCTTCACAATGCTTATTATCGTTAGAGAATATGTCATTAGTAATTGATTTGTTCTCTTTAATTCCATATCTATTAGACATTTCATAATCTCTAGCCTCAAGCATGCTTGATGCATCATCACGGTTACCCATGCTTTAGTTGTTGTATATGTGAATTTCTTTTCATTTTGCGTTATGACTTATGTTGACTCGAAATCTCATCACCTATTAAAACTTCCTGCAAATAATTGCAAGACCTATTTAAGTATACTATGATATAATATTAATAGGTGTGTTCCCCTAGAAGAAAACTCATAATGTTTATTTTCAAGCATTTCCCAAAGGATCCATACATATCTAATAAATGGTGAAACTTCAAAAGTTATGATTCTTGACATGGGTTGATACACTTTAGTATTATGCATAGAAGTGATGGTTGCTACTAGTTATTCTTCAGTTTGTTGACATAACACTTATGACACAAGAAAATTATGTGATCTACACTATGCTTGGTTGCACATACAAAAGAGGTTGAATAATTCTTATACATCCACATAAGAATAAGTTATAATGGATGGAGGTATGATATTGTTACTGCATGGTTTTATATACTTCATATATAATGACCTTGCTACAAAGTCATGGTGTATCATTCACTTTACAAGACCTATTGGTTCTACATGACAACAAATTATATTATGAAATGACCTATGTTTCAAATTATGGGCAAAAGACTTGAGTTGGGTTTGATATATGTGGCACGTACATATGTTGTTGCATGGTATAAAGTTTAGGTTATATAGTTGATTATATATGGCATATTGAATACATGGTACATGGCATATGATTGATATTGCAAATGATTAAACCCTAACTATTTGTATGGTGACAAATCGGTTAGTTATTGTGAAGTGACAAGCTAGATCAACAATGAGTGAAAAGTTGGTATAACACGTGGTTGTGCGTTTACTTGGAATTTTGTTTGAGCCTACGATTGGTTGGTATAACATATTGTGTTTCATGTGAATGGTTTGACATATTATGTGGCATGTATATTGATTGACATTTGGTTTTGGGCTCGACGTGATGGGCTGACCATGCAATTAATTTTACAAGGAAATGGGTAATTAATCCACAATCCCATGTATACCACCCTTTAGACTTGGCATTGTTCATTTCCTTTGGTTGTTGTTAGGAGAAGGTAGAGTTCAATCCTAGTGTGGAAGCTCAACCCTTGGAAGTTCTCGCAACCATTTCCACCTATCATCACTGGTATAAAAACCCCCAAGCTCAGGTATGCAAACATCAACTTGTTAAGCATAACTTGCATATATATTTCATAGTGATAATTTATTGATGGCTCTGTGCTTGACTAGTTATGGGTATGTTAATATTTTCCTTTTTTTTCAATCTAAATGAAGTAATGGTTCAAGGGTTTTCTCAAATGGTTGTTTTGTGATTAATTTTCTTCACTCCATATTTTCACTTTCCATTTTTTGTTTAAGAAATTATTGGTCTGATTTTTTGGAGTAAACCCATTTGAAATTAAGAAGTATGGTGACCTGGGTTCAACTTTTTTTTGGTATTTCATCTAATGTCCAGTTTCCCAGTTTGGAATATGATTTCAATACAGGTTGTTCGAATATGGCTTCCTTTTTCTTTTAAAGTTCTGATTTGGGAAGTTTATATGCACCAGTATTGGTTTATTTCTCTAAATACCACATCTCAGCTACACACTACCTTCTTAGTTTCTGGGTTCCAAATCTTATCACCTTTGAGACCATCTTTATATCCAATAAAGATACACTTTTCAGCCTTCTTATCCAGCTTACTCTTGTTTTCCTTTGGAACATGAACATATGCATCGCAACCAAATACCCTGAGATGTGTGAGAGAAGGTTCCTTACTAGACCATACCTCTTGTGGAGTATTGTCATCCAACGCTGATGAGGGTGATCTATTGACCAGATAACATGCAGTACCCACTGCCTCTGACCAAAATTCTTTCCCTAACCCGGCACCACTGAGCATGCACCTTTCTTTTTCCATCAACATCATGTTCATCCTTTCTGCGACTCCATTTTGTTGAGGTGTATATGGAGTAGTCTTTTGCCTTGCTATACCTCACTTGTTACAGAATTCTTCAAATTCATTCCCACAGAACTCTCCGCCATTATTAGTCCTCAACACCTTAATTCTTTTCTCTGTTTGATTCTCAACAAGATCCTTAAACTATTTAAACCTGTCAAAGACTTCAGATTTATTCCTGAGGAAATATATCCAAGTATTCCTCGAGAATTCATCAATAAATGAGACGTAGTACACAGATTTTCCCAATGATGGGACTGACACAGGTCCAAAAACATCACTCTGAACTAGCTGTAAAATTCCTTCTACCCTCGTTGCACCAGAGGGGAATCTTACTTGATTCTGCTTCCCATATAGACAATGTTCACAGAAATCAAAATCTAGAGAGCAGTTAGACATACCTTCAACCATGCCTTTACCATGTAGTAGTCGAAGACCCTTCTCAACTATATGCCCCAATCTTTGATGCCACATCATAACCTTTTCTCCATAGACTGTAGGAGTTCTTTCTTCTTCAACTCCAATATCAGGAACAATGGAACTATTACACACATCACTAATAGTGCTTCCTTGCAGCTTATACAGAGTTCCAAACCAGACTCCCTTCAACAACACCATTGCTCCTCGAACCATCCTACAAGTTTCCTTTTCAAATATTTTTTTTACCCCTACATCGTCCATTTTGCTTACAGAAATCAAATTTCTGGCCAAACCTGGGATGTGCAGAACACCGGGCAGTGTTCTAATCCTTCCATCTATGAGCCTCAACTTGACTCTTCCTCGTCCTATGATTTTGGTTGTCGAATCATCACCTAAGAAAACATTACCTCCATCATACCTTCATATTCGCAAAACCACTCCAGGTGGGGAGTCATATGAAAGGATGCCCCAAAGTCAACCAACCATGCCTCATGATCTGCATGTGTGCTTGAAGAAGCCAAGTACACATCCCCTCCTTCTTCCTTGGAGGTCTTTTCTTCTGTAAGATCCCTTCTTTTTCTCAACCTTGGATCTACACTGCTTCTTTTAGTGCCCTTATTTTCCACATCTTCAACATACCCTTACAAACTTTCAAGGAGATTTAGATGTACCCTTAGACTTAGATCTCCCACTTGAGAAATTAGATCTATTCCTTTCCTAGGAACGTCCTCTTGCAAATAATGCATCTGTGTTATGTCCTTCCATATTCTTTTGTCTCATCTCCTCCGACAACAAGGATGAGACCACTTATTCAAACTTCAAGGCAATTGTATTACTACCTATGGCCACAACCAGACCATCCTAGGAGTCTGGTAAAGAACACAATAAACTGATACATTTATCTTCATCTGAAATTTTAATCTCAACAGATACTAACTGGCTTACCACAGTATTGAAGGCATTCAAATGCTTTGCCACAGAGTCTCCATCTCTTATCCTCAGGTTATACAACTTCTTTCTCAGGAATAGTTTATTTACTAGGGACTTAGACTGATACAACTTCTCTAACTTTTCCCATAAATCCTTGGTTGTAGCTTCCTCTGACACATTCAGTAATACTGAATCGGAGAGACATAATCGGATGGTGCTCTTTGCCTTCCGATCCAACTTTTTCCAGACATCTGCTAAAGTTCCTGTAGGTGCAGTACCTGGATCTACCGCGATCCACTAATCTTTGTCCACCAACAGATCTTCCATATTGAGCTTACACAACTCAAAACTTTGCCCATTAAACTTCTCGATCTCCAGCTTCGAATTGCTTGCCATTTCTTTTCCCCTAAAAATTCAATACCACAGAACTCCCACTGTAACAAGGCTTATCACAGTCCCGAGCCAAACCCTTGACCACAAAGGCTTCCCCCTGAAGCCAATAAAGCTCTAATACCAAATGTAGATTCTAACCTTGTACAATATCTACTGCAAACAGATATTCAGTAAAAGAACAAAAAAAATACAATGGCAAATACAAACATTACACAGAGATTTTTTCCCTTGGAAACCCAAACCGGGAAAACCAACATATTCTATATTCATTCATGTGTGATACATTGTTTACAATAAAATATACATATAGGATCCGGCATCCAAACCCTAACCCAATGACCTGGAATAGTCCAAAACCCTAATTCCTTAACCGGAAATAGAAAACCATCGACAAAAACCATATGCTGAAAAACCACCTAAATACGTGACATGTTTCTCGAGGTAGAAAAAAAATTCAGGGGCGTTGCCCCTGCACCCCCCTCTAACCCTCCTAATACTCGTACAAAGAATATAACACATACCCAACAATGATGGGATCTCTCACAGCCAAGGAATCCCTTAATATTCACACCATCCTAATAGATTTCAGTGAGGCTTCAAGAACTACTATCAACTCTAACAAATCACAAATATTCTTCTTCAATACTCCTCCCCCTATCCAGACTCATATTTCCTGCATTCTAGGATTTTTTCAGAGCTCTCTTCTGTTGGAGCCGGAGGTCACTCCTGGATTGCTTGCAGGAGCAGAGCCCGACGCCCATCAGTTTAATGTCACGATTTGTTTGAAGGGTGATCAAATGGAAGGAAACTCGGAACGACATCGTATCAACTCAGAAACCAGACCAGTCATGCATGAACGAGTGAGGTCTTGATAAACTTCAAACAGTGAGTTGCAGTAAAAGGGTGAGTAGGTGGAAGACTTGCGCGAGAAGAGTGCAAAGGTCTATCATAAACATCATGTTCATAACGGACTGGAGGAGAAAACATTCGAACACAAAGTCTCTTTATATTCAAACACAGAAAACCAGAGAATAAAAAAATGTCACGACAAACCCTTTATCATAACATAATTGTAACAATCGACATGAACCATTCAACTGTGAACTCTCCGGCACGAGACAAAACATAGATGGAAAAAGGAGAATTGTTTGTTATAAACCAAGAAGTCTCACACACAGAGGCATAACCAGGAAACCAGAATGTTTGCTGAAACTTTACAGTCGGGAGCTTAGCTCTACCATCGATAGATACAAAAATGGCAAAAATGCCTACATATACTCAAACAACAACAGCAGCGGAACCGAGAAACTGCATTGAAAGCTTTGCGTCTGCATGGATTCTGACATTCTGCAGCCGCAATCTTTGAATAATCGTGCAACTTATGGCAGACGCAATCGATCTTCTGACAGTTACATCGACGAATCGACGTGCCTTTAATTCGTTGTAGGACGTCCCCATTATGGCGGAGACGATGTCTAACCACCCTCAACCGCTTCAATAACTGCTTCATCGGGATCGAGAATGGCCCGGCCAACTCGGCGTTTATGACGTGGTGGTTGCTTAATGGTGCCTCCTGGATCAGCTTGAACAGCCTTTCTTTGGATGCTTCTTCGCTGGACTGCTGCGAGGGACCCCTATGATGGATGAGGACGAGGGTGGATGATCATGAGCAGATGGTGTAACCATGACAACAGAACGATTACACTCTTCAACTTCTCCTTACAGGCTGAAGTTGATATGAAATAGGGCAGCTCCAAGGCATAAGAGACATGCCACTCCATGTATTCGTCGATAGGGTCATAGAGTGAGCGGCGAATTTCAGAAAATTGGCGACAGGCAGCCTCCTCTACTACACAGTTGTTCACCTGTGGCTGAATAACTCTGATAAGCACAGGTTGGTGGTGGACAGTTGACGTAGGCTTGTTGTTCTCGGGCGGTGGCTACTCGCTGACTAGCTCTGGACAGCAAATACTCTGCTCCCCTGGTTCGGTCTCCCCCTGGTCCGATTCATATTCATCATAAATAGGGACCATGGGGTGGATCTGTTTGCTGACTGGATCTGAACAGAGGGCAGACTGCTCCTCTGGTTCTCTTCCCTCTTCTTGGCTCTCCTCAGGGTCGGATTCGTATTCATCGTAAATAGGACCCCCAGGTAAATTCTGCCCTTCCTCATACTGCTCGGCGTCTTCTAAAAGACCGAGGTGGATGATATCCTCGTGATAATTTTCTTTAGTAGGCAGAGGATAAGGTTCTGCGACCTGCTCTTGGAAACCCAGCATATCGAGCTCAGACTCTGATCCGTAACTGCCATAAGTAGTTTGGCTGCTCTGACAAGAAAAGGGTGATTTCGGGCTCTGCTGCTCCTCTTCCAGATAATCATCGAAGTCGGGGGGAGACAAAGCTTCTCCAACTTGCAGAAATGGAACTATCCTCCGCTCCTCTGTCTCGACCCTGAATGTAAACACATCGTGGGAAATCTCGTGAAGGAANCGAGCTCAGACTCTGATCCGTAACTGCCATAAGTAGTTTGGCTGCTCTGACAAGAAAAGGGTGATGTCGGGCTCTGCTGCTCCTCTTCCAGATAATCATCGAAGTCGGGGGGAGACAAAGCTTCTCCAACTTGCAGAAATGGAACTATCCTCCGCTCCTCCGTCTCGACCCTGAATGTAAACACATCGTGGGAAATCTCGTGAAGGAAAAGAGAGCAATCCTCTTCCACAACTACCTCTTTATTGCTTTGATCTGAGACATCAAGCTCATCTTGGGTAGATGCCAACTCATCTTATAAATCTTCAACAATCTCTTCAAAAGAGTTTCTCAGAGCGTCTACCTCAAGGACTGGAAAATCCTCTGCACAGTCTTCATATTTCAACCCTTCTAATTGGGCAGAGAGATATTTCACCTGCTCTATCAGCTTACTCAGGGCACCATCCTCCTCCCTGGGAACTTTATCACTTTCATAACCTGCCTCGGATGCAGATGAATGGGGAGGAGAAGGGACTGAGTTCTGATCCAGGTCATCAAGATCCTCCCCACAACTTTCGTCAGAAACAGCTTTCTCTTGTATAGACTTGTGGTATCCCTCACAACAATTATGACAGATTAACTCAGGGGGATATAGCCTCTGACAATAGGTGGTGAAAGCTGCATGAAAATCACTGAGTGAAGAAATGGTAGCCAGGGGTAAAGAATGATACCATTTACGTGCATCCCCCGCTAATGAGAACATGAACATTTTCAGTAATACATCCTCATGATGCATCTCCCACTGATTCATGAGTTCATGAAACTCACTGAGGTGCTGAGTCGGGTTGTCCTCTTCACCTTTTCCAAATATGGGCAAATAATTGCCCCATTCACCCAGAGAGGGGACAACATTAGGAAAACCAGGAACAACAGAGAAATTAAAAGGAGCAAACCTGCGAGCAAGGATTTTCTCCATATCGAACCAGTGGAGTCGCCAATCGATCCTTGAATCATGGAGTCGCTAGGTGAAAGATGCGCAGCTTCAAATATGCTTGGTCCTTGTTCACCATCAAAGGCCAGATCTTAACGTTGTCATTACCCTAGGAAGCTTCTCAGAATGAGAAAGCAGCTGCTGAAACCTTCTCGAGAAAGCTCCTTAGGGTATGCTTTCAGGCGTGCTGACAGTAGTCACAGCTGAAACAGTGATGTGGAAACAATGGAGTCGCCACAGTGGAGTCCCCAGGTGCACAGAAGCAATCTTTAAGGGCTCTGATGTCTGATGCACCTTCAGAATCAGAGGCTCAATGTCGTTCTGCCCAGGGAAAATCTTCAACTTCATCTTCGGCAACGACGCTAGAAATGTTGGAGCCGGAGGTCACTCCTGGATTGCTTGCAGGAGCAGAGCCCGACGCCCATCAGTTTAATGTCATGATTTCTTTGAAGGGTGATCAAATGGAAGGAAACTTAGAACGATATCGTATCAACTCAAAAACCAGATCGGGCATGCATGAACGAGTGAGGTCTTGATAAACTTCAAACAGTGAGTTGCGGTAAAAGGGTGAGTAGGTGGAAGACTTGCGTGAGAAGAGTGCAAAGGTCTATCATAAACATCATGTTCATGACAGACTGGAGGAGAAAACATTCGAACACAAAGTCTCTTTATATTCAAACGCAGAAAACTAGAGAATACAAAAATGTCACGACAAACCCTTTATCATAACATAACTGTAACAATCCACGTGAACCATTCAACTGTGAACTCTCCGGCACGAGACGAAACATAGATGGAAAAAGGAGAACTGTTTGTTATAAACCAAGAAGTCTCACACACAGAGGCATAACCAGGAAACCAGAATGTTTGCTGAAACTTTACAGTCAGGAGCTTAGCTCTACCATCGATAGATACAAAAATGGCAAAAATGCCTACATATACTCAAAACAACAACAACAGCGGAACCGAGAAACTGCATTGAAAGCTTTGCGTCTGCATGGCTTCTGACATTCTGCAGCCGCAATCTTTGAATAATCGTGCAACTTATGGAAGACGTAATCGATCTTCTGACAGTTACATCGGCGAATCGACGTGCCTTTAATTCGTTGTAGGATGTCCCCATTATGGCGGAGACGATGTCTAACCACCCTCAACCGCTTCAATAACTGTTTCATCGGGATCGAGAACGGCCCGGCCAACTTGGCGTTTATGACGTGGCGGTTGCTTAATGGTGCCTCCTGGATCAGCTTGAACGGCCTTTCTTTGGATGCTTCTTCGCTGGACTGCAGCGAGGGACCCCTATGATGGATGAGGACGAGGGTGCGATGAGAATGATGGCGGGAGTTGTGCCAGCGGAGGAGGAATGCCACGGGAGATGGACAAGGCACAAGTGGAAACAACAGGGAGTGCAGGAGTAAACTTGCATGGTGGAAGGTGTTGAGGTGGAGGAGACACCTTGGCAGGGAACGAGGAGACTTGGAAGGTGAGTGGATGATGGGATGGGGGAGGGACCACATGGACTAGAAGAGAGGAGGTGGACAGATGTTGGAGGATGAGGAAGGGCCAAAGAGAGGGAGTCTCATCGCACGGCCAGGAAGTGAACAGATGGCAAATGGAAGAATGGTACAGAGGATGACATGGCAGGAAGGAGGGGCCCCACCTGGCTAAACGCAGAACG
>JASDQU010736353.1:567633-611564 GCA_032191745.1 Picea mariana | reverse complement strand
TCCAAATTTTGATGCTAAACAGGAGCGGGTGGATGTGGTACCCATCTGGGTTTTTTTTCGGGCCTTCCTATGCAGTATTGGAACTCTGTGCATTTTGCAGCCATTGGAAACAAACTGGGATATTATATTGAAGCGGATATGTCTTTTGTGGAGACTGGACTGATGTCTGTGGCCAAGATATTGGTGAAGTTGGATCTTTGTATGGGGTTACTTAAGGATTTGACTATTGAGACGGCGTCTGGATCCTTTATCCATCCTTTGGATTATGAAGGCATTCTCTTTAGGTGTCATAGATGACATATCTATGGACACGATGTTGTGGAGTGTAAATTTTCTTTCAAGGGGAAGTTGCGGGGCTCAACAGGTGTTGATCCTCTTGATGCGTCGAGACGATCAGACTTGTCTTCTGGGATAGAAGGGGTTATCCATGTGGAGGCAACAAAGGATCTTGATTCGGGATTGGGTAGGGGGCGGCATCCCTGTTCTTCTACCGATATTGGCTCGCTTGGTATAGGCACGGACCTATCGAAGGTATAGAAGTCAACAAAAATGGCTTTTTCAAGGTCCCTACTGTTGTTGGGTAAGTTGTCTATTTCCAATACTTCGATTGTCTCTTCTTTAAATTCTGATTTTTTGTTTTCGTCGGGCTGTTTGGGAGATGTTTCTACTTCATCTTTGGGTTTCTCTACTGGTCTCCCTCTATCGTGCTTTGTGGTGGCTTTTTGTAATGTGTCTACTGTTGTGGATTTCTACCCTCCTCCACTTAGTACCCTAATTGCCACTCCTGAGGGTAACTTGGAGCCACAGTTAAATTGTGTTTTAGGGGCTTCTTCCTTTATGATTTCCGATGAGGCTGTGGGTAAATTGATTATTTCTTCTGCTGGTCTCATCACTAATTTGGATCCCGCTCCTTCCCCTTCTACCTCCCCTTTGGACTTGTCTAGGACCCTTCCCCACCTTTTCTCCCATTCGACCTCTAGAAACTTGTCATCTGATGGGAGTAGGGTTCATTATTCTCTTCGTAACAAGGCCATTTTAACTTAGGAATTTTGTGTGAGTGGTGTTGAGGAGCTCGTGGGGCATGGTTTGGGATCTTTACCACGGGCTCCTTTATCGACTCAAGGCCGGGGCAGGAAGTCACACTTACTCTTGGCACAAGACCAAGCAAGAATTGATGGCCTTGGGTAGACAATATTCCATTGAATGGGCGCTTAGAGAAAATAAATCCCATGAAGTGGTGTCCCTATGAAAATTATATCCTTTAATTGTAAGAGGTTAGCGAACCTTGCAAAAAAATCAGCTTTAAAAATATCAGTTAATGTTGTCTCACCGAATGTTATTTTTCTTCAAGAAACTATGGGGATTATTGAATTGGTGGTTGCGTCATTACAATCTCTGCTTCCAGGTTGGTCCTTTGCGGTGGTGGATGCAAAGAGTCACTCTGGGGGTTTGGCCACCAGATGGTCTCTTAAGAAGTGCAACTGTGAATGGGTTTGGGGTTTTGAATCAGGGATCGGTCTCAATGTATTCTTTGTTGAGTTGGGTCGTTCTTTGACTCTGCTAAACATCTATGGACCTTACTCTGACAGGAAGCATTATTGGGAATCCCTGGCTAAATTTTCTTGGTTCGCTGCTAAGGATGTTGTTTTGGGTGGCGATTTTAACTTCTTGGGTGCGGCGGAGGTATGGGGTCCTTGAACAAACCCGGATCCCTTGTCCAATTATTTTATTCACTTCCTCGATCAACATGGGTTGTTGGATATTGAGCCTATAAAATTACAGTCGACTTGGAGGAATAGGTGGACTGGTGATGATCGTGTTGCTAAAAACTGGATCGTTTCATTCTAGCAGGGGAACTTGTTGAATCCATTGCCCTTGTTCGTCAATGGGTTTCTTATAGCGGTGAATCAAACCATAATCCAATTGTCTTGGAGTTATGTGGTAGGTTTTTTCATGCTCCCAGTCCTTTTAAATTTTTTGAGGGATGGTTGCAGGATCCGGATTACCAAGCCTTGGTACGTAAGTTGTGGATACCCATCAGGCAAAATCTAGATACTCATGTTGTTGTACATTTTTTGGAAAATTTGAAAAGAATCAAACAGGAAACCATCACTTGGGCTCATGAGAAAAAATTAAAAGAGGAGGAGTTAAAACACATTGAACAGACTCTGATGGACTGGCAGGTTGGCAATGGTAGGGGGTTTTGTACCAGGGAGGGAAAAGAAGATCTGGTCATATTAGAACTTAGGCGGAGGTCACTTCTGGCTGATAAGGAAGCCTTGTGGAGACTTAAAAGTCGTGTTATTTGACTTACTTGTGGGGATGAGAATACAAAATTATTTCACTCTTATACCAAAGGTAGGAAAATGACAAACATTATTCGGGGTCTTAAACAGGGTGATGGCCAAACTGTCAATTCCTTTGAAGGCATGTTTGCACTGGGTATTTCACATTTTAAAGATGTTTTTAAGGCATAGGAGGGAACCTCTATTGTTGAAATTGTTAAGGTTTCCAGGTTATTCCCTTGTTTTGTTGAGGAGGAAGAGTGTTTTTCCTTCATGGTGGAGGTCTCAAAAAAGGAATTATTGGAAGTCTTGCATTCTTTTCAAAAAGGTAAAAGTCTAGGTCCTGACGGTCGGCCGATTGAAATTTATATGGATTTTTACGACTTGTTGGGTAGTGATATTTTAAAAGTTGTGGAAGAATCAAGGAAAAAAGGTCATATTCATGAACCACTAAATTCCACTTTCATAGCATTAATTCCCAAGGCCGATAACCCCTCCTCCTTTGATGACTTTCGACCTATTTCATTATGCAATTGTCTTTACAAGATCATTTCTAAAGTTATCAACCGGAGACTAAAAGACATTCTTTCTAGGAATATTTCAAGTGAACAGTTTGGCTTCCTGGAAAGCAGACAGATTCATGAGGCTATTGGGGTTGCACAGGAAGGCTTACACAGCATGAAAAGTAGAAAACTTAAAGGGGTGGTTATAAAAATTAACCTATCGAAGACCTATGATAGGGTAAATTGGCTTTATATTCGGATGATGCCGATACACCTTGGTTTTGGGGTGGCCTTCAAAAATTGGATTATGGGATGCCTTACAACTATTTCTTTCTCCATTTTGATTAATGGTTCTACATCCTTGTTCTTCAAAGCGGAAAGGGGAGTTAGACAGGGATGCCCCATGTCTGCGCTCCTTTTTCTATTGGTAGTTGAATGTCTTAGTCATTTCTTGAATGAGGCAAAGACTACAAGAAATTTTAGAGGCATAAAGATCTCTCCGGGTTTATATATCTCTCATTTACTCTTTGTTGATGATATATTAATTTTCAGTGATGGCTCTAGAAGGGACGCTGAAAAGCTTTGTGAGGGCCTAACTCTTTTTAAATAGGTGACAGGTATGTTGATCAATGAGCAGAAGTCTAGTATTACCTTTGCATCCATGGATGGGGGGGAGTCTTTATTCATCACTTCTAGGCTCCCCTTTTGGGTTTTTGACTTGGATGAGGGATTGAAATATCTTGGGTTTCAGTTAAAACCAAATGACTATAGGAAGTCGGAAGTCGGACTAGGTGTCGCTCATTGCAAAACTTGATAAAAGATTAAAGGTTTGGAGCCATTGTTGGTTGTCCCAGGAAGGTCGTTTAGTTCTAGTGAAGGCGGTGTTGGAGGCTATCTCGGTATACTGGATGTCTTTATCTTGGATTCAAAAAGGTATTTTGAAAAAGGTCAGGATGTTGTGATTTTCTTATATGTGGCAGGGGAACAAGGATAAAAAGGTGTTGCCTTGGGTTAGATGGGAGTAGATTGTTCTTCCGAAGGCTTTGGGGGGCTGGGGTTTGAAGAATATTTTTTCTTTTTAAAAATATTTTGCAGCGAGGTGCTCTTGGCACTTGATAAAAACTACCAGCCTCTAGACTAGAGTAGTATATCAAAAATACATTTCTCCTCTCACTACTCTATACTGGATTCGAAATACAAACAAAACTTCGTCAGGTATTTATATTATCTGGAAAGTTGTGATTAAGGATTTTGATCTCATTGGGAATAGACTGGTTTGGAGGGTTGGTTTTGGTCGGTCGGTTCGTCTCAGTATGGATTTGTGGCTTGGTTGCAAGTTGGGGCATTTATTACTTGCAGGGACTCGGAATAGATTGGCTCAGGGCGTTTTCTACAATCTTCCATAGGTCGGGGACCCCATACAAACTAATATGTGGCATCAAGGTTGGTTGTCAGGGCGTAGGCTAGGTCTCCTTAAGGAGGGCCTCATTCATTGGGACATATATTTACAGGCTCTCAGGGACGCCTCTATCCGGTTGGTTGATAGAGATGATGAATTACTATGGGATGGTGTCGGTGATGGAGAATATACCCCTCGTGCGGGATACATTAAATTATGTGTGGATTTACATCAGAGAGAGACTCTTTGGTGGTGGAAGAAGATCTAGAAACAACATTGTCTGTTGAAAGGGAAGTTTCTGGTCCGGGATGATGCGCTCTCTGCAAAACACACTTAGAAATAGTGGAGCACCTTTTTTAACAGTGTTCCTATGTTAGGGATGTTTGGGCATTTGCCAGGATTTTGATGCCCACCCTCAGGTGATGGAAGGGAAACACTTTTGAATCAGCTTTACAGTCATGGCTTTGTGAGCGAGCGCATGATGAGATCAGAGCTTTCCCTATAATTCTAACCTGGGGGATTTGGATTACTTGGAATAGGTTTATATTCCATGATGAACATACCGGTCAAGAGAGTTGCAGTCAATAGTATTGGGATCTTGGCTTCCTTACACAGCCCGGGTGGTGGAGATTTGGCATAGCCACATATTTCCAGGGAGGATATCTTTGACAATAACCAACCGTGGGGTTATTTCGATGGCACTTCGTCATCTGTTTAGCTCTTGTGTGCTAGGGGTGGTTGCCTCTACATCACAAATACACATTACTTCACTTTCAAAGCTGGCTTGGGGGCATGCACAACAACTACTCAGAATTAATGGCCTTAAAACTATTATTATTATTTGCAGTGGAGCAGGGTTGTCGGTCCCTTCAAGTATTTGGTGATTCTCTAATAATCATCAATTGGGAATATGGTGTCCACGGTTGTCATGTTTCTTGATTGTTTATGATGTTAGAGGATGTACTTCGTATAAAAGTTTTATTTGACTCCATTTCTTTTTCACATATTTACAGGGAGTAGAACCAATTGGCGGATGGGATTTCCAAAGAAGCCTTGCAGCTAGCATATGGTCAATGGTATATTGAAGAACATTCATCAACAAGAATTCGTGGATTCTATCATAGACCTTTTCATGATATTCAGGATATTTGATCATCTTGGCATCTCTTTTTTGTGAAGGAAAACTATATATGTAATTGGTGGGTTGTATGTAATGTAATTATGGTACAGTATTGTTGGTTGGTGGGATACACCCACTATTTTGAGGACTAAATGTTGGCAGTTTTACTTGTATTGTGGGACTAAATTTGGGACAATCAAACATGATACTAGAAGAAATTATGCTTGATATGCATCATTAGTTTAGATCTACAATTTGTTGGATAATATATACAAGGCTATTTCTAATAGCTTGTATATATCTGTGTATGTAATTTTGTTATAATATAATGAAATTATGAATTTTTCCGAGGAAAAAAAAAAAGACCCAGAGAACAACAAAAGGTAAACAGGTAGCTCTACATCTTAAGTTGAAAGTTGAACACTATAAACCTGCTTGATGTTAAACCTATTCCTCTTCGATTTGTTTTTAAACATACAGTAATGGCATTAAAACATATTTATTTCGATTTATTATACACTTTTGTTAAAATTTAGTTTGTAAAATCCAAGATAATGGTGTAATAGTAAGTGATGTTAACAAGCCATTTATCATGATGCCATTGCTATTTACTTATTGTTCGCCGCCAAAGAATGTCACATTATTCATTAATGACAATGAATATCAAATATAAATAAATAATGAAATGTCTCGATTTTTCTTATATTTTATATTTATTTAATAATACTTGCATAAGAGAAAAAAATATGTTAAATCAACCCTCTACACTAATTGCAAAATAAATATTCAAATTTTGAAAAAAATAATTTTAAAAAAATTAGTATATTAATATCAAAATTATAACAAACTTTTAAACATAAACGAAAAAAAATAAAGTCAAACAAATTTGACACAAGTTGAAAACCATATTTCCTATGGAGGAGGGACTAATAATTATAATATATAAATTTGTGTATTCTATGAACATTTTTTTTTGTAAGTTAGAAATATTTATTAAATCCTTCTAGAGTCCAAAAATTACAGCTGGTGAGATAAACAGTGAGATCGTGGCAGCATCACCCAGATGGGAAACCAATGCTGCCACATGTCCATACAGTTCACAGATGTCCAAATAGTTTGCAATTACATTAATAGGAGAAAAAAATGTCCTGTGACAAATTATTGTACTAAGCCTAGAAACTAGGGTGCCTCATAGGGCTAGAACCCAGATAAATGAACCGTCTAACGACATCAAAAATCCAGGAAAACCTGTGAACGTCGGATTCATACTGAGCTTGGGCCTGGCATCTGTTGCTTCTGTGGATCTTGCGCAATGTCCTTGGGTTGAGTCCCTGTGTCTGGAACGGTGTGCAAGAGAGCGCAAAGAAGAGTCTCCAAGCACTCCTCGTGGCACTCCTGACAATCATCCTTGTTCAACAGCTCCGTCATGTTGCACTTGACTTCGAAGACCATATTCTGGGTGATGTCCAGAGAATTCTGAAGTTTCATAAACCCGTCGCACCGAGCACAAGAGGGCGGGAGCGGAGGAGGAGGTGGAGCATCGGAAGAAGAGTGTGGGGAGGCGGAAGAAGGGAGAGGGGAGGAAGAAGAAGTGAGGGGGGCGGTCGGGCTAGGGAGAGTGGATGGAGAGGGGAGGCGGGAGGGAGGCTGGTGTATGGGCGGTAATTCTGGGTTGAGCTTGGGTGTGAAGCCAAGGGAATTTCCCATACCATCAAACCATTCTACTATGCATGCCCACAGAGTATTCTATGAACATATTAATATAAGAATAAAAATATATCTAATCTATGGGCATATTAATATAAAAAGTTAGATGATTGACGAGGGCAATCCCTTTACAAAGTATGCTAAAATTTTATAATTTATGTTAAACTAAAACATGTAAGTAGAATTTTTTTAGAGTTGTTGGATTTAAACGTATAAGAGATTACTTTTAAATCGAATTATATATGACATGTGTTTCCTCTTAAGAGGTCACAAGTTCAAATCTAGATGGGGGTAGTGTATATGTACCTCCATAGACTTTAGCAGTCAAATCATTGCGCGGAGGGGGTCTGTTGTTCCATAAACAAGGGGGTCTCATACATGAATTTGGTGTATGGCTTGGTCGTGACCTTAAAATTAGATTATTATTAGTACTATTATTATTATTATTATTGAAAAATTAAAATGATTTAATAAAAAGTGTAAATCAAAACAAAATGTAATTAAAAAAAATACTATACATTATATTGTGAGCATGTAGGTTTCCACAGTTAATCAAATTGCATGTATTTTCGGGATAAAAATTGTGTAAGCAGTTTCAAAATTTCCAATGTTTCGAGTGGACACTCCACCTATCATTAGGGAAAAATAAAGCTAATATGTGTCCATTCGAAATGTCAGACGTTTTGAAACTGCTTATACAGTGTTTATCCAGAAAATACAAGCATTATATATTATAATTTATATATAAAAAAAAAAGATTAAAAAAACTTCTTATAAGTCAAGTAAGTTATAACTTTATTAAAAATGAAAATAAATATATTTGTAAATAAAATTTTCTTTGGGCATCAACAAAATATGCCTGAGTGGGTTCAGTCTTGAACATTGTGGACTCCTATGTAGCATTTTTCTCACAGTATGTCTCCCACCAATCTTTGACATGGGGAATGACCTTCAGGAGTGCAAAGGTGATTGTTTCCCTATTGGAAAAGTTGTGGATGGAGAAATAACCTTCTAGCGTACTTGACCATTTCTCCATAGCATCGACATCTATTTGGCATTCAAATAAAGGAATATCAAATTTAACTTGTGCCTTGAAGGGTGTCGCACCTCCAAAATGGTTGCTTGTTGAATATGTCTTGGGTGTTGTTGGAATTTGTTGAAGGATCTGGGTGAATATTTCCATCATCTCATTCCTCTATTGCTTAATGGATTCCTCGACCTATTGGCATTTGTTGAAGGATTTGGTCAAATCTTTCCATCATCTCATTCCTTTGTTGCTCGATGGATTCCTTTAGAAACAACTTGATAGGATATCCTACTCCATCATATCTCTTTTCATCCGCCATGGGAGGTGGCTTGGGCCAATGAGAGCAGTCGTACACAAGAGAAACTAGCTCAAGACCCAACTCTTTATACATTGACCTCATCGGGGACATGCACCGAAAAACAACAAGGAACAAATTGCTTTGATAGAACTAATATTGAATGTATAGGGAAGGGAATGAAAGGTGAAAAAGAAATGGAGCATAATATAACAGAGAGAATAGTAATACAGGGAAAACCCAACTTCTATTAATGAATAAAATAGTGGAATAATGTAGAACACAATCTTGCTGGAATGGTGGTAGCTTATCTATGAAGAGAGAGAGAGAGATGTGGGTTAAGCTCATTTGAAAAAATATATTACAAGTGGTCGAAAGAATGACCTTTTAACATAAAGAAATAACTCTAAAGGTCCAAAATCCTAACCTAGGAGTTGAAGCGCCAAAAGGTTTGTGGGCCCCAAGGTGTTTAGTTGATACATCAACTTCCCAAGAGCACAACTTCAACATACAATCTCCAATTGGGGTGCATAGTAGCTCATTGGAAAGCTCTAACTATGAACTAGAATGTGAAACATGGCCTAGGTGTATCAAAGAAAAAACCAAGCCTATGAATTTCCCTAAAAAGCATCATTTTAAGGCCTCAAAATGGCCCTGAAAGTTTAGGACCCAAAAAATCATAACAAAACTGCCAAGATGGATAACCATGTTGAGTCAGTGGAAGAGGTGGGTGGCCACCGATATCCACCTAGATCAAAAAATATCTTACATTTTGCTAAATAATCTAAACCCAACTCATATAAAGCTCCAACAAGCTAAAATATCCAAATCCAACGCAAATAAATATCCAACAAGCTTATACAGCCAAACCCAAATCAAACATAATTCAAAAAATGCTATGTATAATGAAGAACGTCAACTTTCAACAAAAATCCCACAAATAATTTGAAATCTAGTGCTCATACAACCTAGTTCTGAGATGATTTTATAATTCAACGACAAACAAGTATGAAGGCTTGAAAATTATTCAAAGAGGTAACTTGGGGCTATTTCCAAACAATGTAAAGAGAACATCGCAACAACACACACTGTAATGTCTGAAAACTAGGAAGCTAAAGAGAAATGTTCATTAACAGAGTATAGTGAAGTCAATAGAGAGAGCTTTAATCAAGACAAGTGACGAGGCTTCCAAAGGCAATTCAACGCTCTTGGATAGAAATTAAATGTGTATATTTTGAATGGAGAAAACAATGGCTGACAGGGTGCCAATTGCAAGGCTTCTAGAGGCAATTCAATGCTCTTTGATAGAAATTCAATGTTTATATGCATGAGAATGGTGCAAATTTCTTGCAAGTATCATGTATGTTTAGACAGTGTTTTAAGGTAGCAAGACCCATAGAACAACAAAAGGTAAACAGGTAGCTCTGCATCTCAAGATGAAAGCATAAAACTACAAACTTGCTTGTTGTTAAACCTACATGTCTTCAATTTGTTGTTAAACCTACAACAATGGCATTAAACATATTTATTTCGATTTATTATACATTTATGTTAAAAATCAGTTTGTAAAATCCAAGATCATGGCATAATAGCAAGTGATGTCAACAAGTCATTTATCACGATGTCATTGCTATCTACTTCATGTTTTCCGCTAAGAAATGTCACATTATTCATTAATGATAATGAATTTGACCAAATATAAACAAATAATGAATGTCTCTCCATACATACTTAGCAACTTCTCGTTTTTTCTTATATTAATTATTATTATTATTATTATTAAATTTAATAATAATTGCATGGGAGGAAAATTTGTTAAATCAACCCTCTACGTCAATTTCAAAATAAATATTCAATTTTTAAAAAAAATAAAAATATATTTTTAATTTAAAAATAAATTATATGAATATCAAAATTATAACAAACTTGGTAAAGATGAAAAAAAAAAACAAACAGATTTGACACAATCTTAAAAAACATATTCCTTGTGGGGTAGTGACTAATAATTATAATATAAAAAATTGTGTATTGTATGAACATATTAATATAAGAATAAAAATATATATAATGTATGGGCATATTAACAATGTAAGTAGAAATTCTTGAGAGTTGTTGGATTTACACGTATAAGAGATTACTTTCCAATCAAATATTTAAAAATATATATTACTTACTATTAATATTTAAAATATTATATTGAAGCCGGGGAAAACACCGAAAGGTGGGCTCCCTCTCCCTCCAAGTAAATAATGCAATACGTCTCCTGGAATTGCAGAGGACTAGGGAGCAAACTAAAAGAAGAAGCCTTGCGGGATCTAGTAAGGCTTGAAAGACCAGAAGTCCTCCTTATCCAGGAGACGAAAATGGAGGAGGATGACCTCCTAAGGATAAGCCCTTCATTCTAGAAGAAGGGCCCTGGAAGGGCAGTAAGTGCCAGAGGAGCCTCGAGGGGATTGGCAACCTTCTGGGATTCTTCAAAGCTAGATCTAGTTGAAGAAGTCGGCACCACTCACTGGATTTTCACCAAGCTGCACCACAAAGGATCTGCTCATCAGGTAAGCCTCTTTAATCTGTATGTCCCCACCTTAGTCAATGAGAAGAAAGATTGCTGGGATTCTTTACATTTGTTTCTTAACATGCACAACATCGAGAATTTAGTAGTGGCAGGGGACCTAAACGTCACCCTTTCGCTGGCTGAGAAGAAGGGGGGTTCTATCGTGCGGTACCCCGCTAGAGAATGGGTGGAAGATCTGATGTCGGAATGGGAGCTGGAGGATATTCCTCCAACCAGTGGAAAATTTACTTGGTCAAATAAAAGATTAGGCCATGGTCACATAGCAGCCAGGCTTGACAGGTTCCTTATCCAGTCCTCCTTCCTCACCATCGGTCTGAGGGCCTCCTCTAAGGTTCTCCCTCATTACACTTCTGACCATAAACCCATCTCCCTTACTCTTCGCCCTAGCATTGCTCTAGGCCCCATTCCGTTCAAGTTTTCCCCTTTATGGCAAGAACAGGGCGACTTCCTCAACCTGGTTCAAAACTCTTGGAATGTGTCTATCATTGGTTCTCTCTTCTATGTGTGGGAAGAGAAACTCAGACGACTTAAAATCAATCTCAAATCGTGGGACAAAAAGCTGGACTCACCCCTGGAGGAAAGGAAACACGTTCATAAAACCTTGGAAATCCACCAGTTGGTTATGGAAGAGACTCCTGTCACCTAGGCTCTCCTTAGCCAGGAATCTGAAATCCAAAGTAAGTTTCATAAAAGTTGCAGAGAAGAAGAGACCTATTGGAGAATGAAATCAAGGGCGTTATGGCTCCAGGAAGGTGAAAGGAATACAACCTTCTTCCATAAGCACACTCAAGCAAGGATAAATTATAATTCCATTGACGAGATCCATTGGCAGGACCAAGTCTACAGGGACGCCCATAGCATCAAGGAGGCCGCTCACTAATATTTCAAAAATCTGTACTCAACCCCGGCAATGGAGGATCTGGACTCGTGCTCTTATCTCCTATCAGAAGTTCCAGAGTTGGTTACAGAAGAAGAGAATGGGTCGCTGAGCAGGCCGATCAGTGATAAGGAAATCAAAAAATTTGTCTTCAGCATGAACCCAGACAAGGCTCCTGGGCCAGACGGTTTCACAGCTCGTTTTTATATTCATTGCTGGGACATCATCAAAAAAGACTTATGCAAGATGGTCACAAAATCTCAGAACTGCAACAAATTGGGCGGCAGCACAAATTATTCATTCTTAGCTCTCATTCCAAAGGAGAAGGGGGCAAAGAATTTCAATAGATTCAGACCAATATCACTCTGCAACACCGGGTACAAAATCATCACCAAGATAATAGCAAACAGACTCAAGAAAATTCTGCCAAAGTTGATTCCGGAAAATCAGGGAGGGTTTGTAAGAGGGAGACAAATTCTTGATAACATAATTTTAGTTCAGGAAGCCATACACACCAGCTGTAAAAAAAAAGAGAAAGGAATGGTAGTCAAACTGGATCTAGCCAACGCCTTTGACAGGGTCAGACATGACTTCTTGTTTGCAGTAATGAGGAAATTTGGGTTTACCCAGAAGTTTATGGGGTAGATTAAGGCTTGCATTTCAGCTCCGTGGTGCCAAGTTTTTCCAGGCCTCTCGGGGGCTCAGACAAGGCTGCCCGCTCTCCCCTATGCTCTATGTCTTACAAGCCTCTGTGCTAAGCTTCCGACTGCAGAGCTGTCTCCAAAATAGAACTCTTCCTGGAATCAGAATTACCCCTTCAACCAACGAGATCAGTCATGCTCAGTTTGCAGATGATACCCTCTTATTGGTTGTCGCCAGCATTAGAATAGCTTGGAACTTCAAGTCTGAACTCGACCTCTACAAAGCCTGCTCTGGCAGTGAAATTAATTATCAAAAGAGCAAGATTTTTGGTTGGAATTGCACCCCTTGGGAACTGCAGCAGTTAGGACACATCCTTGACATGGAAGGAATCTCAGTTTGGGATAATTTCACTTATCTCGGTATCCCAATCTTCAAAGGTCGGGATATGGTGGTGCACTGGCTGCCCTTGGTGGATAAGCTTAAACTCAAGATACAAGCGTGGGGAGAAAATTGGCTAACCAGAGCAGGCAAAGTGGTGCTTATGAATTCTGTCATTTCCAGCCTTCCTATATATCAGTGCTCGGTGTTGCTCGCCCCCAAAACAATCTCGAATAAAATCGATGTAATGCTGCGTAGATTCCTGTGGGAAGGAGGCAAGAACTGTGCGAGAAAACTCCATCTAATTAACTGGGACAAGATCAAGAAACCAAAATTGGAAGGGGGACTGAATATAAGAGATGTGGTTGTTCATAATCTCGCTATGGGAGGCAAATTGCTTTGGCGAATGATCACTGGAAAAAGAACCTGGAGAAAGAAAATCCTCAGAAAGAAATATTTCCGAGGAGATAGAGATCGTTGTCTAGAGAGACCTCCCAAAGCAACGAAAGGTTCCCCAATCTTCTATCTGTGCCAACGAGCCCTGTCTTTCTTTCAGCCAAATCTCACTTAGATCCCGAGTAACGGAGCAAAAATTTGGATTAGGGAGGACTCCATTCTTGGAGATCATCCCCTCTTAGGAATTCGAGAAATGAAGAATATTGGTGATTGGCTCTTAGCCAACAATTGCAAAACTCTTTGGGACATCTCCCTCTAGAAAAGTGATGACCATCATACCTGGCAAGGCTGGAACTTGGGGAGCTACCCGGAGGAGCTCCATGAAGAAGCAAGGATCCTTCTAGAATCCCTCCATGGGAAGGCACTGATTAGTGCCTGGTCCAAAGACAAACGAGGCTGGGGCTCCCCTACAGGGAATTATACAGCTTCAGCAGGTTATAAGGCAGCCCTAAACATTCCTTGGGTTCCCCCAAACCCAGGGCCGTGGAAAGCACTCTGGAACTTCCCTTCAATTCCCAAAGTTGACCACTTCGCTTGGACCTTGACTCACAACAGCATTCTAACTTTCGATAATCTTAAGAAGAGGGGCTGGGAGGGCCCCTCCTGCTGTCCTCTTTGCATACATAAAGAAGAAACCCTTGCGCATCTCCTCTTCGAGTGTGAGTTCTCAAAAGAAGTTTGGGGCCTTCTTACAAGTGCAGCCTGCCCAATTCTCCCCACCTCGGCATCGGAATTACTTAGCAACTGGCAGTCCTTATCCCCTTTTGACCTGAGCAAAAAGAATCTCCTCAAAACAATGTGGATGTGGATTCCCAAATTCACTTGCTGGAAGCTCTGGTTGGAAAGGAACAACAGAATTTTTAATGAAGTAGGAAGGTTACCCTCCCAGGTGGAAATTAAAGCCAGGACGATGATGGTAGAAGCCTTAAAAGGCAAGGCCAATATCAGGAACTCGGCCCCCCTCTCGGAGGAGGAAGGTAGATGGCTTAAGGAATTCAGCCAAGACCATTCTGGCTTCAATCAAATCAAACCTCTACAAAAACGAAAATGGGAAATAAGGATGGAGGAGCAGGATTTTCTAAAGTGGAGATCGTCGCTCAAAGAATGGTTCCTTTTCTTTGACGGGGCTTCCAAAGGTAACCCAGGTCAGGCAGGTGGAGGGGGAGTAATTCTGGACCCTTCCGGCAAAATTCATAAAGCGTATGCTTGGGGCTTAGGCCATGCCTTTAACAACCAAGCAGAATTCCTTGCGCTTTGGCAAGGTCTCAACCAGGCGATAAATTTGGGTATCCAGAAAATTATGATCTTTGGAGACTCTAAGCAGGTAGTGGAAGAATTCAACACCAAAAAGACTCCTATGGACGGCGCACTGGCTCATCTGTACATGAAATCTTCTCTTCTCCTGTTGCAGTTCAAAGAATATCATTTGAACCATGTACTACGATCCTTGAATGGGCAAGCTGACAAGGAAGCAAACAGCGGGTCACTTCTAAGCAAAGGGCTCCTACAGGTGAATGAGGACGCATCCCTTCAAAACATCCCATAATCATTTTGGATCTTGTGCTCTGAAGCTACATGTGAACAATATGAATGGTCGGACGGACTCCAGACCCAACATGGCTACAGTAGACGGGCGATATCCAGAGTAGAGATTTGAAATCCGATTCGGATCGTGGGGAATCTCGAGGAGGAGGCTCTGTTTTACAGTTAAAAGGGAAGCCTCTGCTGCATTTCCTCATCTCCAAACGAAATCGTGCCCCTTCCAGTGCTGGAATTCTTCAGAGTGCCGGAAAAGAATGGAATCCGCGTCCAAACCAAGCCTTACCCCGAAGGAGCGTATCGAGTTGATCAGGGCGGAGTTGGAGAGTATTAAGGCATCCACGACCCAGAGGAAGTGGGAGATTCTCAACATGGAAATGCAAGACATAAAGGATGAACTCGCAGATGAAATCAATGCCGGATTGAAGGATGCGGCTAACCTGATGGGGGACCTGGGAAAGAGACTCGGTAAGCTGGAAATTCAAGTGGAAGAGATCACCAAGGCTCTAGGAAAGATCTCAGAAGCAACCGCTGAGGCTTCTTCCAAGATTGGGTAACGAAGAAGCTCGGTGGAGAACTAGACCGGTCGCACCAGTCGTTATGAGGATCTCCAGCAGTCATGTTTGGAGTTTTAGTTCTAAGTAGTTGAGATTTTCGGCAAGTAGTTCTTGGTTTAAGGTTGGATTTGCTCTCTGGTAAGGAGTTTGTAAACAGAGCAGCAACTCTAATTTTGAATATGTAAGGGTTGGCAGCCCCCTCTGTCGCTTATTAAATAAAGCCTCATAACCGATTTTGTTAAAAAAAAAAAACCAATGTAAGTAGAAATTCTTGAGAGTTGTTGGATTTACACGTATAAGAGATTACTTTCCAATCAAATATTTAAAAATATATATTACTTACTATTAATATTTAAAATATTATATTGAAAAATTTAAATGATTTAATAAAAATTGTAAATCGAAACAAAATGTAATTAAAAATTATTATATGTTTTTTTCCAAGTAATAAAAACGTAATTTTATTTCATCAAATGTGAACAAAATTACATTATGCAGATACAATGTACAAGTGTATTTTTGATCAATTGATGTGTATGTTATCGGTTTGCTACTGATGTAGCCATTTCCATTTCTGTCATCCATAAAATTGTTGTATTACAATATCAAAATACATATAGCTTGATATGTCGCACAAAAAATAAAGTGTGCATATTCTTCGAAGCATCTAGATAAGAGCAGAGTGTGAATCCAACTTTTATGTCTTTGTTGTCATTCCATAAAAGGTTGTGAATATTCCAACTGTTGACCATTTTGCATTTCAGTTACTTTCCATTGGCCCATAGCCAATTGGACCCCTTCTTTTGACCTCGGTCTGCCTCCTTGTTCCTTTCTCTGTAAACATGACGGCATGTGAAAGTATCAAAAGAAATCTACAATGTTTTAATGTCCTCCAATATAATCGCAAGTATAGTAATTGTGCATCCTTGAGTGCTTTTAATCCAATTTATGACATTCATGGAGTCTCCATAAATTGTTAAAGAATGACAACCTTTTTCAATGGTAAAAGCAATGAGTAGTTTAAGGCTCATTAATTCTGCAAAATTGTTTGTACCCATTCCTAGCCCAAAATTCATAGAAAAATGACGAGAGTCTGATAAATAAATGATCCCTCCTCTCCCACATCTGTTGTTTTGTGAAGCACCATCAAAATATCCCCAAGGTATTGTTTTGTCAATTTCTTCCTCTTGGATTTGTCTTTCCTGAAGTCTTCCAATAGATTGTGGGAAAGAGGAAAGGATGGCAAGGCTTTGAGCAGCTAAGATCTCTAGGACTGTAGTAGTTCCTTTAAAAATGATAAAGTTTTGGGCTATCCAGACCCCCCAAATTACCATCAGAGGTAGTGCTTTGATGCCCTTGTAATCTATATCCATGCACCATCTCTGCCAAGCCTGCTCCAAAGATTTCCCAATCCATCTGCATTGGGTACCTAAATATCTCGAGCATTCATTCCAGACTTCTTTGATATATGGGCACTCTAAGACAAGATGCGAGATTGACTCCCCTGTGGATTTACATAGATAGAACCATCCTGGACCATGATTGTTTCTCTTTTGGAGAATATCCCAAGTCGGAACCTTGTTTGACAAAGCATTCCACATGAATAATCTTGTCTTGGCCGAACATTTAATCTTCCAAAGCTTTTTCCACTTCCATACAGGCTCTCTTTGTAACTATTCTAAATTAAGTTGGATATATCCTTCCTTTGAAGTGTAGATTTTGAATGGGGTTGAATCCCAGATAAAATCATCCTCGTGATTGTTAAGCCTTATTTGTGATCTTAATTTCTATTAGATATATGTCCAATTATGAGATATCCACCTTTTCTAAACCCAACAATCTTACTAGAAAAAAATCACTATATATTATAATTTACAAAAAATATTTAAAAAACTTTAAATTAAAACTTTATTAAACATGAAAATAAATATATTTGTTATTATAAATCTCTTTATATTATCTCATCCATGAAAATTACAAATGAGTGAGGAGATCCTTCTAAAAGTATTTTAATCATGGAAATGAATTGGAGTGTAATATTAATTAGGAAGGATTAATATTATTCTATAATTTTATTAATGTTATATTTTATAACTATTTTTTATTGTTTTATTTTTATAGTTTGTGAAGGATGACTTAAAAACAATCTTTTATATTGTAGTATATTAGTTTATGTTTTTACTTTTAAAGCATAATTTTTTTTTACAAAGAAAAAAAAATGCCGTTTTTATTTATAAATTAAATAAAAATTACATTTTTTTATGTTTTTTTACTTTTATGCATAATTTCTTTAAAAAAAAAAACACTATTTTAATTTATAAATTAAATAAAAATTACATGTTTTATATATTTAAACACTTACATATATGAAGGATTTTTTTTCAAAAATAAATAAGATATTAGTCCATGGATTTATAATCTCCCATTTATCAACTATTAAAAAGTAGAAAAATATATCTTCAAATTATGTTTATAAAAAAATGGATTGTGTGATGTAATTTCATTAAAACTTATTCTTAGTTAGATGAATTATGAGGAAAGGGATGAGGGTGTTTCTAAAATATTGGATAGTTTCTTCGTGGGAGAGAGGGTTGTGGTGGAAGAAGATAGGATTAAGACATATGTTTGGGAGGGTGATTCATAAAACAATTTCTTTGTTTTATTGTGAATTGAGAAAGATAAAAATAAACTCTCTTGTACTTCCAAGTTTAATTCAAAATGGCTAGAGAATGAGGAATTCTCAAAAAAAAACTCAACTATGTTTCAATGTGCAAAGAGCTTTAAAAAAAAGTAAAGAGGGTCACAGATCCCAAAAATATTTACTTAAAGTGGAGGCACAAATTATAAATATTTTTTATCAAAACTAAAAGTAATTGTTAGAGTGGGAGGAATACAAATGGAAGATGAAAAGTAGGGAATTTGGTTAGTAGAAGGGAATGAGAATAGTAAGCTCTTTTTAGAACTCTGCAAAGTGAAAAAGCATCGATACTCTATGAGAAACTGTTATGGAGGATGGAACTAAGGTTAGAATATTCCAAGTGAGTGTAGATATTGGGGTAACTCACTTTTAGAAAATCTACCAAGAGCCACCTAGGGGAAATACTGAATAAGCTGTCAAACGCTTCCTATTTTACTAGGTTAGGTGATCATGAGAAGAATGAAGACATAATAGTAAAAGAAACCAAAGGAGAACTTAAAACGACAATGGAATCATTTCAAAACGAAAAAAGTTCAAGCCTTGATGGGTGTGTTGGAGCTGCCTTTTTCAACTGGTTTAAATGTATTTTTTAAAGTCAAATGTTGGTCTTTAAGTTCTCTTTCGCTTCATGACATTTACCTACTAAAAATCTCAGTAGTCCCGACATGTGAAATAGCGAAGGATGTTATGTTTCATAAGTCACCACCTTTTATCGTTAAATGAAATTTTTTACTTTTTGTACCTCGAGATATCGCGCTTCGGGAGTTACAAGTCACAAGATTTACAAGCCCCAATGTGCGAGGTCGCGAGAAGTTTTTAAAAGCTTATCTCAAGTTAAATATGAGAGTAAAATTCCTTAAACCCCAATCAAGTGCTGTCGGGATTTCACCTCTCGGCGTTCACTCTCTCCAAAAACATTACCGTCATAACTCCGATAGGCGAAGCCGCGAGACTTTTACATAAGTAACATGGGTTAGTGTCAGGGGTGTTTAGTTTTGACCATGGTTAAAGTTTGTCAGGATTCCGCGACTCGGCATACGCGCCTCCCAAAAGCTATACCTTCGAAACCCCAAGTGGCGAAGTTGCGATATTGCTCAAATATTAATTAATTAAAACACTTAATTCGGTTTACCTTCTGGTTTAAATAGATCACATCATCGTGATCTCGGGATTTCGCGACTCGGCATACGCTCCTCCTGGAAACTATACCTTCGAATCCCTGAGTCGCAAAGTTGCGATATAAATTAAAACATGATTAATTAAACACTTAATCATGTTTACGTTCTTGCTTAACTAAATCTAATCATCGTGATCTCGGGTTTTAGAGGCTCGAAAGGTTATAGTGAAAACTCTGAATACGGCGAACGCCGAAAGGTTGATTAAAGTTTAAGAAAGCCTAATTAAAGAAGCTAAGCCAGCTTAATTAGTGTTTAATGCAAATAATAAAATGCACAGTCTACGAGGTAAATTTAAATTTTCCTTGCGCCAACTTGTGTCACGAACCGTCAAAATTTATGGCATTAATTGGAAATGAGGCGAAGCGACAAGTAAGGATATGGTTTTTATTGCTAAATCTGTCTCTAAAAATGATTTGACTATTTTGTTCATAAGGGCGTCGAGGTTTTAAATGGTCGAAGATATAGATCTTTTTCTTCAGTGTCACAAAGCTCATTTCTATTTTACGCAGAGAAGCTTTCCTCAGCAAACTGATTTCTGTATGTATACATATTTTTATCGCAGGAGAGCTAAATCAGAATCCCCCGTCATGGCCCCACGAAAAGCGTCCAAGGCAAGTGTTGAGATTTCAGGGCAAGGCTCGGATAACGTTTCTGATACTTCACCCCGAAGCGTCGATTCTATCAGAACTTGGTCATGCATCTTCAAGGTTCTGCAGTCCGAATTGGTGAACTGTTCAAATGACTCCAGTGATAATGAGAAGGATGACTTGGCCACCAAATACAAGATTGTCGTCCAAGCAGAAATGCATAAAGTAGCGGCCATGCTACGTCTTCTTCCTTACTATGACATGATCCGATGGGCGCTAGACCATGTAGATATCCCAACCAGAACCATCATCAATGAGTAGAAGGTCACTATTGGGACCTTTAGACCAGAACAATTACAGGTGATGTACAAGTTTCCACCCACGTCGAACTTCACATACAATGCTGAGTTTCTGGAGGATTTTAAACAGAAGGAATGCGAACAATACGGCAAAAGCTTATCTGATTTGATTAAAGATTGGGTCTCACACCCCACGAAGTTCAGGGCTGATAGCAATGGAATTTATTCCATATCTTCTTTGGAACCACAGTTCAAATACATAGCAATGATGACCTATAGATTGTATGGTAGGGAAGACACCACACATTTTTTCCTCCCATGGGTGCCTCTGATGCATACAGTCGCGGAAGGTTGTTCCTTCGACTGGGCCAAACTATTGTCAGATAGTCTGACCAGTCGAATTACAGAATATCGGATGCAGAGGGCGAGTGAGAAGGCTGCTTCATTCTTTATGTCCGCATACATCATGGATGTCGTGTGTTTCATGATGCCTTTTCCCTTAATGAGCTAGAGCTGGGCTCCATCGGATGCTGAGCCTATCCACATCTACCATTCAAAGCTTTGGGAGGACAAGGCTTCAAATTTCATATATGAAATTTTCAATTGGGTAATGGTACCGATGCATGTCACCATCTTCGGTAATCCACCACCCAGGATCTCAGATAGCTTCGCGGCCAATTTGAGTAGTGTGGCCGACTGGTACGTGGAGGAAGAATTTTCATACATCAGGGTTTTCAGCGCTTCTGTCCCTCCGCATGCTCTACCATTATTTATACCCGATAGGCTGGCTTGTCGCGAGATCGCCAGGCAAACCGTGATTGGTGGCATAAGCAAAGAGCTTAAAGGATTTTCAAAGAAGGTATGGCCACCTTTCCCCATTCATTTAACTACCTATTCTTTATTAGATTTCAGGCATGCAGAGGCTGAGGCAACAGCCTTGGAAGATATTAAATTGGTTCACATTGAATTCAAGAAACATGATCCACACAGGGTCGTGGGTAATCACTTGGCTAGTTGTGGTCTTAAAAGATTTGAGCATGAAAATTAACCTCATGATGACATTTTTCGAGGCGCGAGATCTTATGCCGAGGTTTTGGCTCGAATACAAGCCATGTTGCCCGAAGAGAGGGTCGATGTTTTCAAATTCCAAGAACATCTACGAAGTTGCCTTCCCTCAGTATTATGGGGTGAGAATCCAACAACCGTAGAGGTGCAGCAAATGGAAGTCGAAGGCTCCAAAGATTCAGCACCCAGTCAAGAAGAACACCAGGACAAGAAAGAGCAAACAGGGGGCCCAAAAAAGGAAGCCGATACTTCCAACCCTCCAAGTGAGTCAACCTCGGTTGTTACTCCAGGGAAATCATCTAAGCAGGTCGGCAATCCCATCGTTTCTGTTATCCCCCTACAGTCCACGAAAGGGGTCCCAGACGCATATTGGGTTTTTGGTGAAGAATTAACGCCTATAACAATGGAAGAGCTACCTCCAAATGAATTATTCTTCGATAAGAAGAGAAAGGTTGTCGTGAAACGAGAACTTTACTAAGAGGCAGGTACGGTATCAAAGAAAGCTAAAATTTTAATTGATGGGAGAGCTATGAAAAAGGAGGAATTTGCAACTCAAATAGCAGGAACATTGGGGGCTTTCGCTACAGCCAACCAATATTCAGTCGGGACCCTAAAGGATTAGCTGAAACGAAAAAATCATTTCATCAAAACATTAGAAGCTAAACTAGCTACAGCAGAGGCCGCTGCCAAAGATAAGGCGAATACAGGTTTGGAACAAGCTAGAGTAGCTGATCAAAAGGAAATCGCGCGGCTCAAAGTTGATCTCAAACAGACACAGCTGATGGCTCAGACAAGTCAGATATAGGTAGGCCAGCAAGGAGAATTGATAGAGCAGCTACAAGCCAAATTAGATTTCGCCGAAAGCCAAGTAATCGATAACGAGATATTTCAATACCAAGCTATAGAAATCAGAAAAAGAGTGTCGGAAACTCAACGATGTCTACTTGCTAAGGTGGAAATGATTCAAAACAACTGCCAACTCATTGATCGAGTATTGGAAAACCTCACTCTCAGAGAAAAAGACGTTGGGGCAGCTCGGGTTGCTTTCTAGGAGGCTATTATAGCCACGACGAGAAGGGAAACAGGCAGTAGTTCTAGGTTTTCTATCTCGGAGCAGACCCGAGGTAACATCTTGTTGAAAGAATGGGAGCGTGACATATCCAAAGGTAGACAACAAGCTAAAGAGGTAAGAAATTATTGTGAAGATACCTTCGGTTTTCTAGACGGAAGTTGTTTGGGTTCCAATGATGAAAGCAGCACTAAAATACTGGGCCAGATCAATACAGCCAAGCATCTGCTCAAGATCAAGGAACAGTTGGAGGCTAGACAACGACAACCTAGAAATCATCCTTAGCTTCCTTTCCCGAAGGTTGATGCTCTCCTCCTTATTAGTCTTCACTCACTTTCGGATGCCTAGACACTATACCTTCTAAGCCTTAGGTACAGACTCTGGAACAACATCTTTTTGGCGCCATTGTTGGGGAACGAAGTTACGAAACCTTTTCCCTGGGAAGAACGACATTCATGCAAGTTTCACGCTTTGATAGTGAACAAAGAGTGAACACCCTTTAAAGGCTTTTCTTATCTTTCACTTGGCGACTCCACGTTTAAAATAAGCTGGAATCCAGTCGAAGGAATATCAGACAAAACCCAGAGGGCAAATAGACCATGCCTGTTTTCGATCCCGAAAAAATACTGAAAAATAGAGGTCCCCTTAAGCCAACTACTGTAGTCTACCAGCTTAAGTACCCACAAACCAATATCAAGAGTTCGTTTGAACCTTCAACTTTGCACAGTTCCCCTCCYGAAACCATCAATCCAATTTTAGATCTCTCTGAGATTAAAAGTGAAACCCGTTCGATAACCGCTGACGTATACAGAGGTAAAAGCCCTACAGTGGATTTATCAGAGATCGATATCCTGCCAACTTTTCAGTTAGATCTCATGACCTCACCAGATCTCGGCGAGTATACCTTACACTCAAATTACACGCCCGCGGGTTCCCCTAATTACATTTCTTGCAAATCTGAAGAGCCAAGTCCTCACATCACTTATCACCCATCTTTGGTTTTCTCGTCTCATGAAGAAGCTAAAGATTCGCTTTTAATGTTCCAGAACCCTCTATACAATACACCGTTTCCCTATCCAGTAGTACTGATGGCAGCCGCCGGAGGAGGAGGTGGAGGGGTTTTCGGAGGTGGTGGAGTTTTAGGAGGTGGTGGGGCTTCAAGAGAAGGACTAGGAGGCCAAGGGCCTCTCCCCCCTCCTAGATTTTTTGCTAAAGTGGCTGCAAGATATGCGCCTTCTGTTCTACCTGTCCCTCTTCATGACCTTCCTAAAAATTATATAAAAAACCTACCTAAGTTTACAGGAGAAGGAGACTTGACCGTAGCCGAACATATAAACTTTTTTTATCAGCTCGCTGATATCCTAGGTCTTGAACATGAAGACATGTATTCGAGGCTGTTTGTTCAAACTTTCGAAGGACAGATACGAACCTGGTTTCGAAGCCTACCCGCAGGATCGATATTATCCTACGATGCCCTAGAAGACGCCTTCCTTAGACAATGGGGTGAAAGGAAAGACCAAATGTATTATTTGACCGAGTTCGGATCTTTAAAGAAAAAGAATTCGGAAACAGTTATGGAATTTATTCAAAGATTTAATAAGTTGTACAATAAAATCCCAACCGAAGTTAAACCATCCCAACCTGCAGCCAAAGTAACCTTCGTGGGAGCTTTCGAACCTGATTTCGCCCTTCTCTTACGAGAAAGAAGAGGGGCTACCCTAACCCGAATGCAGGATGATGTTGTGGAAATCGAATCTAACATGATGGCTTCTGGCAAATTGAAAGCTAAGGTAGAAACGGGAAACCGAGAAAATAGGCGTTTCAAGGAACAAGTCGAACCCTCAGGGTCTAATAGATCCATAGATGACAAAATGGACGATATGGCTAGGATAATTAAGGAATTGTCAAATAAAATTTCTAGGATGGAGCTTGATCTATATAAGGTCAATCCTTTCATTAAAAGGGAATTCAGGAGAAACCCCAATCTTCAAAATCAACAAAGACAGACTAAAAATGAAGATCAGAAAATTCAAACCCCTTTAAAAAATGAAAATTTCATAGGAGGAAATGACCTGGAAGATTTCGAGGGTCTGGAAGAAGATGTGACAAATTTGGGTGATGACTGCACTCAACCTTATGTAACTAAAGAAGATTATGAGAAGTCTTTAAACACGCAGCAACCATAAAATGAAGATGATGATATAAACAATATTGATTTCGTTGTATGTCAAGAAACGACCGATTCTGTAATGGCTGAGATCCAACCTAGGTATAACCTGAGATCTAAAAACAAACCTGCGTTGATTCCTCAACCCAAGAAAATTCTCCCTAGAGGTGAAATATATGTGCCAGCCCCAAAAGAGACTGAAACATCTACTAACAAAATAAAAGGGGCAGACTTGTTGGATCCTAAAACGAAGGAGGTTGAGACCCAAACAAGRGAAATCAAGACAGTTGAGACACCCACACCGGTAAATAAACTCACGAGTAATAAATCGTCTTAGACAAATAAGTTGGAGAAGAGAGAGTCTGGGGTGTCAACCAGAGAAACGGACAAAGGTAGTGGCGGTTTTAGTTTTGAAAATGAGATAAATAGGATCAAAATATCGATCCCTCTGGTTGAATTAGCAAAGAATCCTGCATATTGAAAGCATATAAGGAGGTTGAGACCCAAACAAGGGAAATCAAGACAGCTGAGACACCCACACCGGTAAATAAACTCACGAGTAATAAATCAGCTCAGACAAATAAGCTGGAGAAGAGAGATTATGAGGTTTCAACCAGAGAAACGAATAAAGGTAGTGGCGGTTTTAGTTTTGAAAATGAGATAAATAGGATCAAAATATCGATCCCTCTGGTTGAATTAGCAAAGAATCCTACATATTGAAAACAGATAACCAAAGTGATAGGTTGTTCAGATCAAGAAATCCAATACGACGTGATAAATTTGGAAGATGATAAGCCCAATATCACTTTTGGTCCACATTTCGAGGGTGCCAGAGACATTGTCGCTCCTTTCTATATCACCCTAAATGTGCATGATCGACTGCTGCATAATTGCATGCTAGACTCTGGAGCTTCACATAATGTGATGCCCAAAACTATTATGAATAGACTGACCCTCGATATCACCAGACCTTACGGAGATCTCTACTCTTTCGATTTGAGAAGAGTTAAGTGCATGGGTATGATAAAAGATTTAGTAGTCACCCTTGCACAGGTCCCAGTCAAAAGTGTCCTGATGGATGTAGTTATTGTTGATATCCCCCCAAAGTATGGCTTATTGCTATCAAGGTCGTGGGGAGCCAAAATTGGGGGGTCCCTCCAACTAGACATGACTTACGCCACAATTCTTGTGTTTGGTGGACAACTTACTCGGTTATATAGGGAAACGAGGTTAGCCTATACAGTGAGAGATCCTCATAATCCTAACAATTTTCCTGTTTACACTGCTGATCAAGATCTGGGAAATTGTATTTTGTCTTTTGATGATGGTATAGATAGTTGCGCAGAAGAAAATTACATAGATGAGAAAGAATCAGAAAATATGCATAGCACTGGGATCTAGAAAATGTTTTTTGATGGTGCCCTGTCATGTGAAGGAGCAGGTGCAGGGGTCCTTTTTGTGGCACCTGAAAATAAATTTGTTGTCCCCTTCTCTTACGGGATTTAATGGGATATAGACTACACCAACAATGTATGTGAGTATGAAGCCTTAATATTAGGATTGGAAGCTGCCAGAAAGCTGAACATAAAGAACCTGGAAGTATATGGAGACGCAGAGTTGACAGTCCAACAAATAAATCAACAATACCAGGCCAAGCACCCGAGATTGAGATCATACAGAAATTGTGCCTGTGATCTAATGGAAAATTTCTTCTCATCTGTAAATATCCACTTCATCCCACACGCCGAAAATTTGCAGGTCGATTCGTTAGCCAAGGTAGCCTTGACTTTCGCTCCCCCTGCAACTTTTAAATTAAAATACCACATAGAGGTAAGGCACAGACCATCCATCCCTAACAACATACAACATTGGCAGGTTTTCGAGGATGACAAACAGATCAGGAAATTCCTCGAAGCAGTGGGCGACTTCTCTGAAACTCACATTGATCAAGAGAATCAAAATGATCACATATGGATCATGCAAGAAGGAGAAGACCCTCAAGAATTCCAGGAAAAGATCGCAAATCATCGCATGTTGGTTCTAAAGAAAAATCAGATTTCGAAAGGACTAATTCCCCTGGAGAGACTGTTCGATCAGAATGACATACTCTTGAAATCCACCCTACAACCCCAACCAGAGGAGGTTGAAGACTGCGACGTAGGGAACAAAGAAGAACCTAGGATGGTAAAAATATCAAAGTAAATCCCTCCTGAGGTAAAAAGCAAGTATAAAGAATTGCTCAGATAG
Organism: Picea mariana; assembly: GCA_032191745.1. Classification (NCBI taxonomy): domain Eukaryota; kingdom Viridiplantae; phylum Streptophyta; class Pinopsida; order Pinales; family Pinaceae; genus Picea; species Picea mariana. Next base: position 584,894 of record JASDQU010736353.1, on the reverse strand, counting down.
TATAAAGATGTTTTCGCTTGGTCTTACGAAGAGCTGAGAACCTACGACACCGCTGTAATCGAACATAAGATACCTCTAAAACCTGGTGTCAAACCCTTTCAACAAAAACTCAGACAAATCAACCCTATTTTATTGCATGTGGTCGAAAAGGAAGTTAAAAATCTCTTGGATGCAAAAATAATAGTACCTCTGAGATACTCCGATTGGGTAGCAAACCTAGTCCCAGTCAGAAAGAAGAGTGGGGAGATTAGACTATGTGTCGATTTTAGGAATCTGAATAAGTCCTCCCTCAAAGATAACTACCCTCTACCCAAAATGGATCACGTTTTAGAAAAGGTAGTTGGGGCAAATAGAATGTCGATGATCGACGGTTTCTCTGGGTATAATCAAATTGTCATAAATGTACTAGATAAAGAGAAAAAAACCTTCACTACCCCTTGGGGTACTTTTATGTATGATAAAATGCCTTTTGGTCTAATGAATGTAGGCGCTACTTTCCAACGTGCCATGGACATTGCTTTCATCAGCGAAAAGGATAAATTTGTGGTCATTTATCTTAATGATCTGACTGTTTTTTCTAAATCTGACGAAGATCATCTCGTACATCTCAAGCAGACGTTTGAGAAATGTCGTAAGTTTGGTCTATCTTTGAATCCCAAAAAGTCCCACTTATCCATGCAAGAAGGTAAACTCTTAGGCCATATTGTATTTCGAGACGGTATTAAAATCGATCCTAAAAGAGTTGAGGCTATAAATACTATAAATATTCCTAGGAATGTAAAAGAAATTCAGTCATTTTTAGGAAAAATAAATTTTTTGAGGAGATTTATTCCGAACTTTGTTGAAATCGTGAAATTGATCACAAATATGCTAAAGAAAAACAGCGAAGTGAAATGGACAACAGAAGTCAAAGCGGCGTTTGCACACATCAAGAAAGTCATAAGCGAGGCACCTGTACTAGCAAGCTCTGATTATCTAAAAGATTTTCTTATTTTCTCGTTCGCCTCCGAACACACAATCGCCGCGGTACTCCTCCAAAAAAATGAAGAAGGCTTCGAACAGCCGATAGCTTTTTTTAGCAAGAGTCTCAGAGACACAGAACTTAAATATGATATAATGGAAAAGCAAGTGTATGCTATGGTGAAGGCGTTGAAAGAATTCATAACCTATGTGTTGCATTCCAAGATAATCGTGTATGTACCTACCAGTTCTGTAAAGGATATTTTGGTTCAATCTGACAGTGATGGAAAAAGGGGACGATGGTTTGCCAAAATTCAAGAATTTGACTTGGAAATAAAACCAGCGAAATTGGTAAAAGGACAAGGTTTGGCCAAACTCTTAGCAGAATCAAATTTCAGAGCTCTCAGTATAAATGACCTACGGGGATATGAAGAAGGTGTGGACATGAACGAGTTTGATGAGCCAACAAGCGCTATCAGAATCAAAGAGAAGTTTGTCTCATCAGATTGGTACAAAAACATAGTGTCATATCTGATGACATTGAAATGCCCGAGTGATTTATCCCCATCCAAAGCCAGAAAGCTAAAATTACATGCGGCCAAATACTGTATATCCGATAATCAATTATATTGGAAGGACCCACTAGGTTTCCTGTTGGTCTATTTAGTCGAATCAGAAATAGAGAGGGTGATAAGCGAATTTCACCAAGGAGTCTGTGGGGGACACCACGCTTGGAGGGCGACAGCTTATAAGATCCTAAGGGTAGGGTATTATTGGCCAAAACTTTTCTCAAACGTAAATGCCAAAGTCAGAGCCTGTAACCCGTGCCAACTGTTCATAGGCAAGCATAAATTCCCAGTGCTACCATTGGCGTCGGTCAAAACGGAAGCCCCTTTCCAGCAATGGGGACTAGATTTTATAGGCGAAATCAACCCCCATTCTAGCGCTCAACACAAATGGATCCTGAATGCCATAGATTACTTCACTAAATGGGTGGAGGCTATTCCAACTAGAAGGGCAACAGATTTGGTGGTAATAGACTTCTTGGAAGACAACATTTTGTCTAGATTCGACTGCCCCCGAAAAATAGTCACGGATAACGCTCAGGCTTTCAAATCTATGGCTATGATCAGCTTTTGCCAGAAATACAATATCGTACTCAATCATTCCATGGCTTATTATCCCCAAGGAAATGGACTAGCCGAGTCTTCCAACAAGAGTCTGATAAATGTAATTAAGAAAGTGTTGGACGATAATAAAATACCTTGGCATGTGCATTTGAAATACGCCTTATGGGCGAATCGGATAGGCAAAAAAATCTATCGGCACCTCTCCTTTCCAAATGGTGTACGGGACCGACGTCGTATTACCGATAAATCTAGCGCTCCCCGTGATGAAATTATGGCAAGATGAGAAAGAAAAACCGAATCATGTTACCAGAAGGATAAATCAGCTAATTGAAGTGCAACAACACAGGGTCAAAGTAGATGAAAGGTTGCAGAAATACCAAGATGATATGAAAACGTTATTTGACCGTAAGGCAAAAGACAGAGAGTTTCTCCCAGGCGATTTGGTGTTGAGATGGGATTCTAGGAAGGAAGACTCAGCGAAACACGGTAAATTTGATCATATTTGGTATGGACCATTTAGAGTCGCAGCTCCCGAAGGAAAGAATTTGTTTCTCTTAGAAAATATGGACTGTAAAATCTTCAATGCCCCTATCAACTGGTGTTATTTAAAACATTATATGCAATAACTGGTTCCCAAAAAATTTCCACTGTATATACCGGTTTGTGTTTTCTTTTTTCATAATTTCTTTTTGGTAAGTGTACTTTCACCAATAATTAATCAGGTCAGTGATTTTTGTAGAAATAAAAATACGGAATGTTCAATACATTTAAAAAAAAAAATATATATATATATATATATATATTTCAGGATTCCGGTTTGCAACCCAAACGAGCGAAAAGGGTAAACAGAAGGTCCTATGTCGGAAAATAAATTTGCCAAAACAGGTGATAGAAAAGGTTTTATGTTATTATAAAATGGTAAGGTAAAGGTATGAATTCCTAAGAATTTTATTTTTCTAAAAAAGATCTTCAGAACGCTGCAATGGTCTCATGAATATAATGTTTTTGCTTGAATGTTTATTAAAAAAGAACAACTACTTGCTCTGGGTCCTAAGAATTTTCACTTAAAATAAAGATAGTAGGTAGTTAAAATAAGCAGAGAAAATAAAGCCTCTCCGAAAAGGGATTTTAAGAGTCGGTTTTAATTTTTGACCCTTGTCTTTCAGTTTACAGATCTCTATCTGTCACCCTTCTTTCTATTCTCAAATTTACCTTCTTGAAAAGCCAATCATATTCCCGGGTTCGCATACATGGGAAGAAGAGATGACATGTTAATTTTGAAAGTTGCAAAGCAGATTTTGGAAAGTAAGCTGGTCTTCACAACTACTCAGTCTCTTACTAAACAAAGTGATGCATAGGTTGATCCTGACTATTCTAGGTTTTTCAACAGTTTCGAAAGATTGAGGCTTGCTCGGAGGAAGACCCCTAGAAATAATTTTTTCCTCTTTTCTCTGCGGGCTAAGGTGTGGTGAAAGTTAAGAGAGGGTTGGTATCGAGTAATCAAAGTAAGTTGACAGACCTCCATTGCAAAATATTACGCAGATATCACCCCTCATACAAACTGATTGCCCCCACTTCGTGTTCTAAAAAGTAAGTTATAAGACAAATGGTGAAAGGAAAGTCATATTTAATTGTCCATCTAGTCCAAAAAGACGATGAAAGGAAATTCATTAATGATTTCCCTCGTCTCAACATTTAAATGCATAAATATATTTCAAAGTGGTGAAAGGAAATTCAGTAAAAAGGGCTAGATAACTTCACTTGGGTACTGAACAGGCCCGCTGGCAGTGAAGCAATGTCTGAGATATCTGTAAGGTTGTTATACGTGAATCTCACTCTACTCTGGTAACCAATTTTTCTTGAAACCAGATCTACATCCTAAGTTCAGACAGGGCTCCCCGATTAAAAACATGTAATAAACTTTGTTTGATGCAAACCAAAAGCCACAAGATCTGTTGGATTTCCTAGGACTGTCTTGATTGTCCTAATGCAGACCTAAATTCAGTAAAGAGAAAGAGAAAGTCGTGAAAGGGACTGCAGTTGAGTGTGAAACGTATTTGAGTTTTGAAAATCTTTTCACAAGTAAAAGACAAAATCTATTTTTCCCTCTGTATCCTTTTCCTAGGAATAGTTTCACTGGAATAAAGCCATTGACTCCATTTACCCAATACAGGCACGCGGTCTACTGTTCTTCTCGTCTTGCAGGAAGACGGGATCCCTAGTTGGAGCCTATGTTGGAGCTGCCTTTTTCAATTGGTTTAAATGTAATTTTTAAAGTCAAATGTTGATCTTTAAGTTCTCTTTCACTTCGTGACATTTACCTACTAAAAATCTCAGTAGTCCTGACATGTGAAATAGCGAAGGATGTTATTTTCATAAGTCACCACCTTTTATCGTTAAACGAAAATTTTTGCTTCTTGTACCTGGGGATATCGCGCTTCGGGAGTTACAAGTCACAAGATTTACAAACTCTGATGTGCGAGGTCGCGAGAAGTTCTTAAAAGCTTACCTCAGGTTAAAGCTGAGAGTAAAATTCCTTAAACCCCAGTCAAGTGTTGTTGGGATTTCGCGTCTCGGCGTTCACTCTCTCCAAAAACATTACCGTCATAACTCTGATAGGCGAAGCCACGAGACTTTTACATAAGTAACCTGGGTTAGTGTCAGGGGTGTTTAGTTTTGACCATGGTTAAAGTCTGTCGGGATTTCGCAACTCAGCATACGCGCCTCCCAAAAACTATACCTTCGAAACCCCGAGTGGCAAAGTCGCGATATTGCTCAAATATTAATTAATTAAAACACTTAATCCAGTTTACCTTCTGGTTTAAATAGATCACATCATCGTGATCTCAGGATTTTGAGACTCGACATATGCTCCTCCCGAAAACTATACCTTCGAAGCCCCGAGTCGCGAAGTCGTGATATAAATTAAAACATGATTAATTAAACACTTAATCTTGTTTACGTTCTTTCTTAACTAAATCTAATCATCGCGATCTCGGGTTTTAGAGGCTCGAAAGGTTAGAGTGAAAACTCTCGATACGGCGAACGTCGAAAGGTTGATTAAAGTTTAAGAAAGCTTAATTAAAGAAGCTAAGTCAGCTTAATCAGTGTTTAATGCAAATAATAATATGCATGGTCTACGAGGTAAATTTAAATTTTCCTTGCACCAACTTGTGTCACAAACCGTCGAAATTTATGGCATTAATTGGAAATGAGGCGAAGCGACAAGTAAGGATATGGTTTTTATTGCTAAATCTGTCTCTAAAAATGATTTGACCGTTCTGTTCATAAGGGCGTCGAGGTTTTAAATGGTCGAAGATATAGATCTTTTTCTTCAGTGTCACAAAGCTCATTTCTATTTTATGCAGAGAAGCTTTCCTCAGCAAACTGATTTATGTATGTATACATATTTTTATCGCAAGAGAGCTAAATCAGAATCCCCCGTCATGGCCCCATGAAAAGCGTACAAGGCAAGTGTTGAGATTTCAGGGCAAGGCTCGGATAACATTTTTGATACTTCACCCCGAAGCATCAATTCTATCAGAACCTGGTCATACATCTCTGAGGTTCTGCAGTCCGAGTTGGTGAACTGTTCAAATGACTCCAGTGATAATGAGAAGGACGACTTGGCCACCAAATACAAGATTGTCGTCCAAGCAGAAATGCATAAAGTAGCGGCCAGGCCATGTCTTCTTCCTTACTATGACATGATCTGATGGGCGCTAGACCATGTAGATATCCTGAACAGAACCATCATCAACGAGCAAAAGGTCACCATTGGGACCTTTAGACCATAACAATTACAGGCGATGTACAAGTTGCCACCCACATCGAACTTCACATACAATGTCGAGTTTCTGGAGGATTTTAAACAGAAGGAATGCGAGCAATACGGCAAAAGATTATCTGATTTGATCAAAGATTGGGTCTCACACCCCGCAAAGTTCAGGGCCGATAGCAACGGAATTTATTCCATATATTCTTTGGAACCACAGTTCAAATACATAGCAATGATGACCTGTAGATTGTATGGGAGGGAAGACACCACACATTTTTTCCTCCCATGGGTGCCTCTGATGCATACAGTCGCAAAAGGTTGTTCCTTCAACTGGGCCAAACTATTGTCAGATAGTCTGACCAGTTGGATTACAGAATATCAAACGCAGAGGGCGAGCGAGAAGGCCACTTCATTCTTTATGTTCACATACATCATGGACATCGTGTGTTTCATGATGCTTTTTCCCTTAATGAGCTAGAGCTGGGCTCCATCAGATGCTGAGCCTATCCACGTCTACCATTCAAAGCTTTGGGAGGACAAGGCTTCAGATTTCATATATGAAATTTTCAATTGGGTAATGGTACCGATGCATGTCACCATCTTCGGTAATCCACCACCCAGGATCTCAGATAGCATCGCGGCCAATTTGAGCAGTGTGGTCGACTGGTACGTGGAGGAAGAATTTTCATACATCAGGGTTTTCGGTGCTTCTGTCCCTCTGCATGCTCTACCATTATTTATACTCGATAGGCTGGCTTGTTGCGAGATCGCCAGGCAAACCATGATTGGTGGCATAAGCAAAGAGCTTAAAGGATTTTCAAAGAAGGTGTGGCCACCTTTCCCCATTCATTTAACTACCTATTCTTTATTATATTTTGGGCATGCAAAGGCCGAGGCAGCAGCCTTGGAAAATATTAAATTGGTTCACATTGAATTCAGGAAACATGATCCACACAGGGTCGTGAGTAATCACTTGGCTAGTTGTGGTCTTAAAAGATTTGAGCACGAGAATTCGCCTCGTGATGACATTTTCCGAGGCGCGAGATCTTATGCCGAGGTTTTGGCTCGGATACAAGCCCTGTCGCCCGAAGAGAGGGCCAATGTTTTCAAATTCCAAGAACATCGGTGAAGCTACCTTCCCCCAGTGTTACGAGGTAAGAATCCAACAACCGTAGAGGTGCAGCAAATGGAAGCTGAAGGCTCCAAAGATTCAGCACTCGGTTAAGAAGAACACGAGGACAAGAAAGAGAAAATAGGGGGCCTGAAACAGAAGCTAAGACTTCCATCCCTCCAAGCGAGCCAACCTTGGTTGTTACTCCAGGGAAATCATCTAAGCAGGTCGGCAATCCCATCGTTTCTGTTACCCCCCTACAGTCCACGAAAGGGGTCTCAGACGCAGATTGGGTTTTTGACGAAAAATTAATGCCTATAACAATGGAAGAGCTACCCCCGAATGAATTCTTCTTTGATAAGAAGAGAAAGGTTGTCGTGAAACAAGAAATTTACCAAGAGGCAGGTACAGTATCACAGAAATTTAAAATTTTAATTGATGGGAGAGCTATGAAAAAGGAGGAATTTGCAACTCAAATAGCAGGAACATTGGGGGCTTTCACTACAGAAAACCAATATTCAGTCAGGACCCTAAAGGATCAGCTGAAGCGAAAAAATCATTTGATCAAAACATTAGAAGCTAAACTAGCTACAGCAGAGGCCGCTGCCAAAGATCAGGTGAATATAGGTTTGGAACAAGCTAGAGTAGCTGATCAAAAGGAAATTGAGCATCTCAAAGCTGATCTCGAACAGACACAGCTGATGGCTTAGACAAGTCAGATATAGGTAGACCAGCAAGGAGAATTGATAGAGCAGCTACAAGCCAAATTAGATTTCGCCGAAAGCCAAGTAATCGATATCAGGATATTTCAATCCCAAGCTATAGAAATCAGAAAAAGAGTGTCGGCAGCTCAACAAGGTCTACTTGCTAAGGTGGAAATGATTCAAAACAACTACCAACTCATTGATCGAGTATTGGAAAACCTCACTCTCAGAGAAAAAGACGTTGGGGCGGCTCAGGTTTCTTTTTAGGAGGCTATTATAGCCACGAGGAGAAGGGAAATAGGAAGTAGTTCCAAGTTTTCTATCTCGGAGCAGACCCAGGGTAACATCTTGTTGAAAGAATGGGAGCGTGACATATCCGAAGGCAAACAACAAGCTAAAGAGGTAAGAAAATCTTATGAAAAAACCTTCGATTTTCTAGACGGAAGTTGTTTGGGTTCCGATGACGAAAGCAGCACTGAAATACTGGGCCAGATCAATACAGCCAAGCATCTGCTCAAGATCAAGGAATAGTTGGAGGCTAGACAACAACAACCTGGAAATCAGCCTTAGCTTCCTTTCCCGAAGGTTGATGCTCTCCTCCTTATTACTCTTCACTCGCTTTCGGATGCCTAGACACTGTACCTTCTAAGCCTTAGGTACAGAATCTGGAACAACAGGGTGGACAACGGAGTTCTATTTGGGACTTATGATCTATTAAAGGATGATATGTTGAGGGTAGTGTATGTAATATTCCCACTCAAAAAAAATTGTATTTTATTAGTCTTATGTGTAGTTACTCTGTCAAACAGTTTGCCACTGAGGATATATTACGAGTGTTGTTGGTATAGTAAGTTTTTACAAACACTTTGTAGCACATTGGGAAATCATTTTTGTATATGATAATAACCAACAATATTAGAAAAGCAAGGATGGACTCAAACACAAAATATATAATGAATTGAACTGTTCATTTATTTCTTCATTCCAGGCTAATACAACTCAAGTAAATAACTCACAAATTGGTATTCACATTACAACAACAAGCAATATAAATAATCCCTGGCCTGTTTATTGAGTATAGAGCGTTGGTTGTAGTTACATAGAAAATACAACAGTGAAACAATAGTAATAAATGCATGTAAGAAGAGGAAATGAGCTCTAGAAGTGGATATACAGTAGATCGATAACCAAACTTTATCCCGGTGATAAGTATAAGCTGTCAGCAGTCTGGAAATAGATAATGAGTAAAGGAAATTCATCCCAGATCTGATATTTGCGCCCAACACCAGTCTGATCCCTTCTTAATCACAAAACAACCTCAAAACAAGACTAAATCGACCCCCTTTTTGTTACAGATGAACTTCTCCACAAATAAATTCAACCTCTAGAAGCTAACTCAACCTTTTGTATCACAAAGTAGTTTACAAATGAGGAAGCTCGGCTCAAAAACCATCCAATTCGCCTAGCATAAGAGATTTTTCCATTACCCACCAAAAATCGACCCCACAAGATAGCAAACTTTCCCATAATGTATTCAAAGCCACTAGCAAGAGTAAATAGCAGTCCCAAGGTTCAGAAAATGGCCCCAGCAAGCTAATTCAACCCCCTTATGCAAGGAAACTCGTCCAACAATCGAGGAATGTGCCTAGCTTCCAATAAAATGAGTCTATCCTCAAGAGAAATGCCCAATAGAGAAAACATGTCCTCTTGGTATAGAGAAATGGGTCGTTGTCACACTACATGGCCCCACACAGGAGTAAATTGCCCAATCAAGAGAAAGATCCTCATCCAAATGAGTAACTTGACCCACATACAATAAAACTCAATGAATAAATCACCCCTGAAGAATGGCTCTCTGGAAATAATGAGAATCTCCTCCTCAAGATGCCAACAACTGAAGAAACTATGATTTCCAAGTGAATACAAAGTCTGAAGATAGAATGGCTAGGGTGGAATATTTCACCACCGAAACCAAGATTGATCAGTTAGGGTGGATGTCTCACCATCGAAACCAATCTAAACTAGGGTTACACCAAACCCCCCAAAGGCTCCAAGAGCTCCAAACCAATAGGTCAAATGATCAATCAACATCATGAGAGAATATGAGACCCTATCTCTCTTTTATACCCCCTTTCACCTTTTTTCCCCTTAAGTGACTTTTAATTCATCTTTAATATTTTCTCATAAAATCACTTTATTATTAATAATTAATTCACCTTTTTAACTGTGGAAAGTGATTAATTCACCTTTATGACTTCTTTGGCCACCGAAAGTCACTTTTCATCATCCCATCCTGTAGATATTTTTTCCCTAGTTCCAATGAGATATTACACTAAGGTATTTCTCCGAGAAACAAACTCCAAATATTACCTTTAGTGTAATTAATTAAAATATGCCCAATAATAACCTCGTTTTATAGGAATCTTCAGAATGCAATGGAACCAAGAACAAGTTGTGTGGAATTGAACTTGATGATGAATAATGGTAAATAAACTGAGTTGGGCCCCATAAAACTCCTCCAAACCTTCTGAACTCACTAATGACCTAATCTCATCCCTCTAACCTGGCTAACTCAAGCCTCTTGAAGTAACTCTAGCCGCATAATAAGGGAATCCAAAAATGGGGACATTATAGTCCTCCCTTCCCAAAGATTACTTGTCCTTAAGAAATGCCACCTCAACCATATGATAAAAAGGATACACCAAAGTGAAACTAAGAGTGATCCCTATGTCCCAAACCAATCTGGAAGAAGGGAAGCACCCTATGCTCAAAGCATTGTCCTGCAAGGTACTAGCATGAGCGGCCTCCTAAATACTATCGGTACGTAGAGAAATTAGATACTGCAAAAAAACAGTCAACTCCTCAGAGAATTGTTCCCATAGAAAACCAATCCCATGCACTCCAATAGTTAACTCCTAAAATTAGAACATGCTCTCCTATATATCAGTCGTTGAACTGCTAAACAATTTAATCCTAGGGTCCCAATCTAATCTCAAAAAAACCCACCATGCTGACACTGCACCACTCTTATCATAATGGCCTGATCACCATGCTCAGACTGCGCTCTCCTCTCTTAGACCCCCAAGCTGAAATCCATGAAAGGACTGAACTCACAATCCTAGATCATGGCTCGCCAAGGAATCTCAATGAAATCGAATCCTATCAATCCACGACTATCCTCGATCCTGGGTATTATGAGGGGAAAGAAAATCTCCACAACACCTCTCACAACATTCCCACAATGATGCAAACCAATCACTGCCTCAACTCTGTCAGTCACCAACCTCATCCAAGACAATCCATCACTCGGATGAGTTCCAGGATCCCACCTCCACATTAGAAGTCCACCACTCCCAATGCATGTCAATTGTTGTTGTGCCCCACCAATAATAATAGGAGTCCAAATGAGTCAAATCCCCGATATGCAATATTTATAGAAGATAATTCCATCCACTACTTTACTAGCTGCAATCTCTATAGACCGATCCAAATAAGTCTGGATCTCATTATGTGCACTCAATGCACTGATCACAAAGTCCAAATGGATGAACTTTGTCACAACCACAATGCCCCCTATCTCATCCTAATAGCTTTAGTAATCCTCTCATGTCTTGTTGTATACAATGAGGGCATCAAATAACAACAACAAGTTACTTATGCCACTGCATGGAGGATTGGAAGGTGACCAGTACAATGGTCAACCCCAAGGGCATGACCAAGAACTCATGATGATACCTGAGAACAGACCTATGAGTATCTTTCTCCCTGACCCAAGCTTGATGATATCCCAGATGAAAATCAATCATTGAGGGATACATTGCTCGTTGAGGTTCACCCATCCACTCACCGATCCTAGATAACCTCAACCCAGTGGAATACTCAATGACTTTGTCATGAGGTCTCCCTAGAGGAAATGCTCCAAAAATTTGTTGTACACCACTGATCCAGATGGATATCGATGGCCACCCACCTATTCCAGTTGGCTCACATGCAATTTTCATCATTGGCAGTTATTTCCTAGATTTTCGAGTCCTAAACTTACGGGGCCGTTTTGAGGCCCTAAATAGTGTTTTTGGAGCTTGCCACAATAAAATTGTAGACTAAGTTTGAGTTTGACGAAATAATGTGTAGTCCTCAGATAGACCTTTCCAACGAGATATTGTGCACCTAAAACAAAGATCGTATGCAAAAGTTACGACCCCGAGAAGTTGTTGTACCAACTTACCCCATTGGGGCCCACATGACTTTTAACGCTTCATCTCCATATTGTGGCTGCAAACCTTTTTTATTTTCATCTTCCGGGGGCTAGGATTTTTTATATTTAGGGTTTTTCCATTTATGTTAAAAATTCCTTTGAGCCTCATTGTACTCATCTTCTTGTGAATGAGCACAACCGTCACATCTCTTCTCAAAGATAAGTCGCCACCATTCTAGCGAGTCTTTCACTCTGTAATTTTACAGTTTTGTACATTTCACTCATTAATAGAAATTGTTTATTATTGTATATCTGTACCTCTTGTTATATATATCTGATATACCTATGTTACATTATTGGATCTCTTGCAATAACTCGATATATTTCTTTATTATATCTTCTCTCTCATTTCATGCTCAAAATAATCTGGATCAGTGGTATTAGAGCAGGCTGCTCTTGGTCCTTTTTTTTCAGTGCATGTCCCCGACAAGGTCTGAGTATAGAAAGTTGGGTCTCAAGCTTGTCTCTCTTGAGGACAATCACTCTTGCACGACCAAGAAACCCTCCATGGTGGAATAAAATAAAAATGACGAAGTAGAAGATTCTATTAATTTGTTGTTGGAGCAAGCTCTCACGCAATAGAGGGACGAAATGATGGAGAATTTTTCCCAAATCCTTTGATGCATGTCAATAACAGTAGATGTGTTTTCATCAAGTAGCCACTTTGGAGGCACCGCTCCTTTCAAGGTATAAGTTAATTTCAATATTCCTGTATTTGAAGGTCAGATAGATGTGGATGCTCTAGAAAAATGGTTAAATATTTTAGAAGGTTATTTCTCTGTGCACAATTTTTCTGACAGGGAAAAGATCACCTCTGCGCTCCTTAAGGCTCTCCCCCATGTCAAACATTAGTGAAACTTATTGTGAGAAAATTTCCATAGAGGAGTCTGGAATGTTCAAGGCCGAACCCACTTGGGAATCTTTCGTAGATATCATCAAGGAACAATATTACCATATTGACAACTATGAAGACAAGTACATGAGATGGACCGCGTTGCGTCAAGAGAGGGGCCAAGCAGTGTTAGATTTCCCCAATACCTTCCATACCTTGCGCACCAAGCTATGTATCAAACATTTTGAGTGACATTTGGTTCTGAAATACCGTGGGGCTCTACACAAGTGCATCCAAACTGAAATGGAGTTTCTAGACATCTCATCATTGGGAATTTCTTATTGATATGATGTCAAAATCGAGTAGAAATTTAAGCACCAGAACAAATGAGAGTTTGGGTATGCAAATCTGCAACAACCAAAGTATGATAAATAATGCCCTAACAAACAACCTCTCAAAAACTAGTCCAAGACACAAGAAAATAAGGGTAAGGGAAAGACAAAGAATGACAGTGGAAAGTGGTGTGATTTCCATAAAATCCCCTCGCACAACACCGATGAATGTCGCTCAAAACAATCATTGGTGGCCAAGATCAAAGAAAACGATATGAACCCAGATTCAAAATCCGATTCAAAAAATAATGGAAGGGGACATATCATCGATGCATACCCCACTACCACTGTTGCAACCACAACAATTCAACCAGAAGCACCAGTAGATCCTGAAGAGGGGGAGCGCCTCTTCCATTCACAGATGTGTGTGAAGGGGATCTCGTTGCATTTCATTGTTGTTAGCGGAAGCCAAAATAACCTCATCTCAGCAGAGGTCACCAAACAGTTGGAATTGCCAACAACATCACATCCGCACCATACAACATCGAGTGGCTTCACCATGGACGAGATCTATGTGTCAGCCAACAATGTCGTCTATCCTACGGCATCAATCCCTTCAAGGATGAGGTATTGTGTGATGTTTCCCCGCTGGATGTCTGTGATGTTCTTTTTGGCCAACCATTTATGTGGAAGCACCATGTTGTTTATGAGTCTCTACCCCATAGTGTCACTGTTACTCTGGGGGCTCATCTCTACAAGATACTAGAGGTAGTTATGACTACTGTTTCGACACAAAAGTGCAACAAAGTTGTATTTCATACGACAAATTTTAGCTTCTTCTTGATTCAGGCAGGAAATGAACATAAGGACACTGTGACCACTACAACCTTAGTTCAATCCCCCTCTATCCAGCAGAAGCAGATCGACAAAATTGAAGCAAAGAACAAAGATTCCTTCTGCACAAAGTCATCTCATGCAGTCATATAGGTTAAAAAGGTCCAACCCCTCCAACATCGTGTTCACGACAGCCTTCCATAAGCCAAGCAGCGCAACATCTCCAGCAAGACAAGTAGCTCACCAAGGTTCAAATTCAACAAATGCTTTCCCATCTCCCACAAGAACTCAACGCAATGGATACCATTCCTTCCTAAGGCATGAGTATTGATCCATATGGATATCAGTGGCTACCCACCTATTCCAACTAGCTCACATGCAGTTTTCATCATTGGCAGTTATTTCCTAGATTTTTGAGTCGTAAACTTCGAGGGCCATTTTGAGGCCCTAAACAACGTTTTTGGAGCTCACCAAAGTCAAATTGTAGTTGGAGTTAGAGTTTGATGGCATCATGTATAGTCCTCATATAAACCTTTTCAACATGCTATCATGCACCTAAAATGGAGATCGTATGCAAAAGTTACGACGCCGAGAAGTTCTTGTACCAACTTACCCCATCGGGGCCCACATGACTTTTGGTGCTTCATCTCCACATTGGGGCCACAAACCTTTTGGATTTTCATCTTCTAGAGGATAGGTTTTTGGATGTTTAGGGTTTTACCATTTATGTTAAAAAGGAATTTTGAGCCTCATTGTACTCATCTTCTTGTGAATGAGCGTAGCCATCACATCTCTTCTTAGAGATAAGTTGCCACCATTCTAGTGAGTCTTTCACTTTGTAATTTTACAGTTTTGTACATTTCACTCATTAATAGAAATTGTGTATTGTTTTATATCTATGCCTCTTGTTATATATATCGGATATATCTCCGTTACATTATTGGATCTCTTGCAATATCTCGGTATATTTATTTATTATATCTTCGCTCTCATTTCATGCTCAAAATAATCCAGATCAACCACCATGTGCCAATGTATAATCACATATACTGTGACATACTCTTATGTCCCCCTGTACCGTCCAATTCCCTGTATGTGCTACTAAATCCAACACTTTATTTATGATGAATAAACTTGTACCCCAGAGTGTGTTCATGTCCATCATGTACCTGTCTACCCGATCCATGGACGTGTATGCTTCCTTATGGGTTGGTCCACAAGGGAGGTGCTCAACCATATCCTTCATAGCTAAAATTTGACCCTCTAATGAGCTCTCCAAAAGAACGGACTCTTGACCCCCATAATGCCAAATCTGAGTGCAATCCAAACTCTCCTCGAGTACTGGCAACTCAGAATGCTCCTCGTTCAGAGTCATCATAAGAGGCTCCTCCCTCACATCATGTATGACACCCATGCCCTCCTATGTCACGACTTCCAAAGATGATGGTATCCCTGCTATAAGTGGTGAAGAGAGTGACACGATCGGTTGATAATGTAGCTCGTCAACCTCTCTTTCCTTGTCCTTGACAAACTTGAGAACAAGGTCTATGCCCATAAACAACTACAAGTAGTATGACTTCAACTACTCTAGTGCATCGTTGATGAGGCGCAAATGGGAACTAGTGACTCCACTTTCTACTCCACTCTGCCTCTCCTCCATCTGAGCTCTCCACATAAGATCCTCAAGGAATCAATGAGCTCCATCAGTCTTGGTTAATACCTGTGTGATCTGATCCTCGGTCACTAACAAGCGATCCTCCTTATCATGCCACTCTAGAAGCCTTTGTCCAACCACATCCAAATGGTCTAAGTTGTCATCTGTAAGAATTTTCCCCTCATCAACATCACCCAATGCACTAGGTGATACCATGCTATGATGGGACTCATGCATGACATCATCCTGACACAAGGTTTTTGGTTGGTTGTCACCTGCAAGTTCAACTCCTACTCCAGTCTCCTCCACACATGGTTCTTGGACAAAAGGATCCATGTCTCGCGATGGTCTCTCAAACACACATCCTCCATCATATGTAGGTACCATCACGTCCTCATCATGATAGGAATCATAAACATGGTATGGTGTTGAATGATCATCATAGTTAGGTGATAACACACCCTCATCATCATAAACATCCTCAACATAGGTGTCATCAATATGTCCAACATGGTTGTTGGTGTCATGGTCCTCAAAGTCATAACAAGTGGGACAAGATGTTTCTCCCTCATCTTCAGTACTATTGACAAATCCTACCAACATACTAGTGTTGACGACCTCATATAGACCATTGCTTGGTCCTCCTCTATGCACACCTCCTCATCATGGCTAGTTGCATGCTCCTCCACATGGATATGTGCTTGCACCTCCAACAAGTCCACCCATTCATCATGCTCATCTCTCATCCAATTCGGCCATGTTATTTTCAAGGAATCCTTGTCCAAATTCATGGGCCAACTTCCATACTTGAGGGTGTAATAGCCTTGAAAGGACAAAGCTGAACAAATATCTTCACCCAATGCTAGATACTCTCGGTAATAAGGCATGTATGCAAGTGTTTCTAGTTGTCTTATGTGTTTCAGATTTATCCCAAACTTCTTAAGCCACTACATTGTTGGTCACTTAACAGAAACAATATGAAAATTCCTTGTATGTACACAATCTGAATTAACTCCTTACTTATTTTCCCCTCGGGCTAGCAAGAAAACTAGTTCTGATACCATTGTAATATTCCCACTCAAAAAAAATTGTATTTTCTTAGTTTGATGTGTAGTTACTTCATCAAACAATTTGCTACTAAGGATATAGTATGGGTGTTGTTGGTATGGTAAGTTTTTACAAACACTTTGCAACATGTTGGGAAAGCATTTTTGCATATAATAATAACCAACTTTACTAGAAAAGCAAGGATGGACTCAAACAAAAAATATATAATGAGTTGAACTATTCATCTATTTCTTGATTCTTGGTTGATACAACTCAAGTAAATAACTCACAAATTGTTATTCACATTACAACAACAAGCAATATAAATAATCTTTGACATGTTTATTGAGTATAGAGAGTTGGTTGTAGATACTGTTAACTCTCCAAGAAACCCTCCGTGGTTGCAGACCAGAGGTGCTTGGTAACTTAAGAACTCAATGTTTTTGGTATTTTTTATCAAAATGGATCAATGGGATGACTAAACCAGAGTACAGCATTCAGACATTCAACATGTAAACAAATGAAACAGTGCCCTCAAGAATTGATTTATCAGTATTTAAACATCAAAGGTGAATGAAGAAACCATGTAACCAAACCAGTACGAAGTAGGGCTTGAGAGACATG